>NDXB01019933.1:67927-79793 GCA_002631895.1 Agapornis roseicollis | reverse complement strand
TCTCTTTCCAAAATTTATTAAAAAAACAAAAAAAAAAAAAAAAAAACCCACAAAAACAAACCCTCCAAAAAAAAAAAACCCAAAAACAAATGTAAGGGAGGGGAATTTCTCATAAGCACTAGTTGGGGCACTTAGGAACATGTTTCTTGGATTCCTGGATGTCTTGGGTTCAGCAGTAGCAGTTGTTTTTTCTCCTTCTTAGTAGCTGGTGCAGTGCTGTGTTTTGACTTTTGGCCTAGGAACAGCGCTGATAACACCGATGTTTTTAATTACTGCTCAGATGTTTTACTCTGACCAAGGACTTTGTGGCCCTCATGCTCTGCCAGGGAGGAGGGGAGGATGGGAGGAAGCAGAGACAGGACACCTGACCCAAACTAACTGAAGAGGTATTCCATACCATAGTACTTCATGCCCAAGATGTAACTGAGAGTTACCTGGAAGGGGTAGTTCACTGTGGAGTTGGATCAGGTCTTGGTTGGTGCTCAGTGGGGTGGGGTGGGGTGAGTTATCTGTCAGCAGGTGGTGAGGTGCTGTATTTTCTTCCTGTGTTATTTCCTTTATCATTATTATTACTGGTGGTAGCAGCAGTGATTTGTGTTATTCCTTAGTTACTAAACTGTTCTTATCTCAACCTGGGGGAGTTGCATTCTTTTGATTCTCCTCCTCATCCCTCCAGGAGGAGGGGGAGGGCAAGAAAGGGGAGGTTAAGTGAGAGAATGAGCTACATGGCTGTGTTTAAATCACAACACTGGAATTGAATGCAATTTTATGGAGTGCATCTTCCCAAATGCAAGTACCTAATTATCTACAGTGAACTTTCTAAAAGCAAACAGATTAGATCAGTGTATCTTATAAGAGAATTATGTGGGTGCCCTACCTCTGATTTGGAAACAAAATTGGTGTAATTTTGCATTTATTTCAGTTATGCTGACACTGGTAACGGTGGGGTTTCTTACCAGTGAAATGTAGTCAGAGCAACTGTATAAAAGAAGCAAGCAAGCAAGCCTTTTGCTTTGCATTCATTAACTTCTTTTTAAGAAATGGTAAATTACCTTAGTAGTTATATTTCCAAAAGTTAGAACGTGTGTCTGTACTTGGTACTGTACAATGCCTGTCTTAATGGGCTTCTGAGCTTGCATCAGGTTTGTAAATTCTATTTAATTCTTTCAGTCAAGTTCTTAACCAGTAAATCAGCTCACAGATGCTTAATGGCATGTTTTTGCAACACTGCAAGTAGAAATGGAGGTTTAGTTCTGAGCAGATGGTACAGCACTCAGGGAGTTTATATTATTTAAGTAATCTATTTTAAAAGCAGTATTATTTTCCTTATTCCTGAGATTCTGTAAAAAAGAATTCCAAACCTGAAATTCTGCAGTGGTTGAATGTCTGTGTATTTCGTGCATACCTAGAGCAGTGGGCATAGGCTACTTTATCTTGCTGTGTGGCAGTAAGCTTGAGTTTTGTGGACTATCGATAACCAGATCAATTGTGGCATTTTCCTAGCATTTTTTCATGTCTGTGTTCTGAAAACTCAGAAACACTGATGCTAAGGGTTAACCAATGTACAGGAGGGTTAGGGTTAAGCTGTTCGCTTAACAATGTTATTGCTTGTTCATGTTTATTGTGCTCGACATGTAATGCTAGAACAAGATGTAAGGACGTGATAACTATTGTTAAGAGGTAGGGACCATGACTTGGTTCCCATCCTAATACATGGATAGACTCCACAACTCGTTAAAGTTGTAAAGTAGGTATGCTTTATTCAGCTCTGAGTTGCATGGGGGACAGATCTTTCAAAGGCATGCACACCTCAGTGTTGTTTCCCTCTACATTTATTCTCTCAAGTTATACATATGCATGAGGTTGCAGACACACCTGTACATATTCATGTTCTATCCCCGCTGCTTATTATAATGAGCTAAAAGGGCCTTTGTGCAGTACCTCCCGGTGATTGTGGGTGAGGGTCTCAAGATGAAGTAAATGAGTTTTTTTTGAGCCTGAACTTTTCACCCCTAGTCGTTATGCATGCTCCCTGGAGTCTTGGTCATTGTCCAAACTGTAGAGCCAATTTCAGCTGGCCTGGGCATCCGAAGGATGGGAGCTAAGTCATGGTCCCTACCTCTTAACAATAGTCATCATGTCCTTGCATCTTGTTCTAGCATACATGACAAGTACCATAAGCATGAACGAGCAGTAACATTGTTAAGCAAGTGGCTTAACCCTAACCCCACTGTATGTTGGTTAACCCTTCACATCAATACCATCAGTTGAAGGACCTTCCAGCAAGTGTGCTGTATCTTGACTTGATAGTTCAAAACCATTAATCTTCAAAGGCCATTGCTAACCCTGCTTGCTTGTGAAAAAGGTGGGCCTGTGCTTAAGCCTGCTAATTCATTCACTATCTAACTTCATATAAGTGCTTATGCACTTAGCATGTTCTATACAGTACGTGTTTTGTGTGACATCAGAACAACCAAAATGTGTGTCATGGAAAGAGTTAATATTTTGGAGGCAAAATTAGGAAAAAAAGATGCTTTACAGTCAGGAACAAAAGGGCTTACATGGGAGTTAAATGGTTTGGGGTGTAATGCAATTCACTGCAGCTCCTAAAATCTAAATGTGTACATGAACTAAGCTCATGTACTCTATGAGCAGCCATCTCAGTACTGTCTTGTGATGACTATGAAAATACTAATGCTTTTATTAGCATATTCACAAACTCTTGTCAACTTTGTAGAGTTATTGCATGCAATGTTACATGCAGTGCTGCAAGCACTGTATTTGCTTGAAAAAAACCTACTACTGATTAAGGGATGGGGGGCGAGGGGGAAGATGGATTAAATTCTATGCTGAGAGTTTCAATGTTGCACCTTCTTGTTAAGCATATGAAATGCTAACCAATTTGTTAAACGCAAATCTTTCTACATGGATGTGGCTTTAAGCCAATGCCCATGCTGGAGGGTAGGAAGTGATGGGCAGCTGCTTCTGCAGGCAAGAAACTGGAGCCAGAAGCACAGAATATTCAGAGTAGTGGCATCTATTGTATTGTTTGTCTGGACCATGTTTACTCCCTCATTAGGTCAGGTCTGAAGAATGAAGCTGACTGTGGTTTAAAAATGGCTTTGTTTCCCATGCAGAAAGCTTAGAAGGAAAGGACAACAAAGCAGTAGCATAGACAGACTTTTCTGAAGAGGGATAGGAGGGGGAGTTTGGCTTCTTGTGGGCAGGCAAAAGATGGGAAATCCTACCTCATACATATATATATATATATACACACACAAGCACATATATATATCACACACACGTGTATATATATATATGTGATGGAGGTGGGGAGGAAAAGCTTCTCAGAGAAGGAAAGCTTTGTGCAGAGAGGTGGTTAGAGGGCGGTGGAGCTAATTTCATTGTTCTGGGAGATTGGTTGGGAGATGTTATTTTATACTGGTCAGACATGTCTGGGAAACTGAGGCTTGAGCTTTAGAATCTTAAGCCTAGAAATTTAGTTCTGTTCTAAGATTAGATCTGCCATAGCTGTTTTGTTCTTGATGGTATTCATGTTTGCATGAAAATAATTAGATGCAAATGTTGTAAATATTCTTCTAGCAGACTGTGCCTTGCCCTGTCTTAAAAATCAATGACGTATATTTGGTGGCTGTCTGTTTTGCTGTTGATGGTTTTTGTGGTGAATTTTTTTGTTGTTTGGGGGTTTTGTTTGTGGTTGAGTTTTGGGTTTGTTGTTTTGGTTTGGTTTTTTTGTTTGTTTGTTTGGTTGGTTTTTTTCCCTGGATTGAACTGGGGAAGCTGAATTTTCAGTTCAGTTATGAAGCAGCTGTGAAACAATTAATGACATGGCATAGCCTTAGCCTCCTTTTTGATTCTGCCATTTCTATTCACATAAATGTTAGACATTAGTGTATAAATGGCTGCTAATGCATGAGCTGCCTCATGGTTTATAAAATACCATGGGACATATCTGCTAACCTTTGTGTTTGTTTTTGGTTTTGTTTTCTGATTTTCTTTTCTTTTTTTTCTTTTTTCTTTTTTTTTTTTTTTTTTTTACTTAAGTTTTTGCGTAAGGTTCTTGTTTAGTTGTTTTTTTTTTTTTTTTTTTTTCTTTTTTTTTTTTTTACTTAAGTTTTTGCGTAAGGTTCTTGTTTAGTTGTTTTTTTTTTTTTTTTTTTTTTTTTTTTTTTTTTACTTAAGTTTTTGCGTAAGGCTCTAGCAAAGTAGCAACGGTGAGTATACATGCTAGGGGTATTGCATGACTAGTACATTTTAAGGGCTGCATATTATGAACACTCCATTCTCTGCCAGCTAAAGCAACTGAAATGCAAATTTATGCCTCCCAGTTTGGAGTGTGCCACTGGGGGGCTTATGTAAGTAGATTGCTCTCTTTGCACCTCCCTTTCCTCTTTCTTTTTTTAGGCTCTTGCCTTAGTAGTGACTGTTAATCTACTTCAGTCCTGTGGTTAAGCAGATAAATGCTTTGTACAAGCATAGAATTTTATTAAACTTACAACTGGCCAGGTATTCGCTTCATGGTAATAGCCTATGTGGATGCATTGTTCTTAACAACCTGAAAAATTCATAATACTTGCCCGAATCTGGGAAGAGAAGTGTGCAGGTGGCTTTGGGTGTTGCTATTTGATGTTTTATTTGTCTTTTTGAACAGCTAGGAACTTCAAATGGACATCAAAAGAGCATTAGTCATTTCTACTAATAGACCCTTTTTCAACAGTCTCACTGTCCAAATATATCAGGGTAGGCTACTTACTTAAGTTCTAAATGGAGATGGCTGAATGGAGGAAAGAAGTAGAGACTTCCAATCTTGAAGGCACCACAGGTCAACCCAGAGAGATGTGTGTTTAAACAGTATTTGCAGTACTGTTTAATTTCATTAACCAACACCATTCATACTGTATAAATTCTGTAGAGGCTATCTCCTGGGAACAAATACCTGGAAAAAATGATGATAAACTTCAAAAGCACTCAGTTTTTACTAGTTGGATATTTGTATTTCCTATAGGAGAAAGAGACCTAGACCTAGTGAGGAATGCTATGGAGGGATTCAGGTATATATATCAGTAGTTCATCCCCTTTAAAGGCAAGGGAAGTAGGTGGAGCAAGAGACCTCCTTGTCTTAACTGCAAGCTTCTGAGTCTTCTGAAAACCAAAAGAGAAGCATGCCAGAGATGGAAAAGTGGATGAGCACCCAGTGAGAACTACAAGGACATTGCCAGAATGTACAGAGAGGCAGTTAAAAATGCAAAAGCTCAGCTTAAAATGAAATTGGCCAGAGATGTCAAAAACTACAAGAAAGGGCTCTTTAGAATGTAAACAACAAGCAGAAACAGATGGAAAATATTGCTTGAGAGGGGAATTAGTCACCAACAACACCAAAAAGGCAGAGATTCTTAACACTTTCTTCACTTCTGTCTTTACTAGCACTGTTGAGCCCCAGGTCTTGGGAGCAAAAATCCAGGTTAATGCAAACATAGACCACAGTGAAGGAAGAGTTGGTGTATCAACTAGTACAGAAGCTTGACCCCTACAAACTGATGGGCCTTGCAATAGCCACCCAGGGGTGTTAAGAAAAGTGGCTGATGTCATTGTTGGACTGATTTCTATAATCTTTGGGAAGTCATGGAGATCAGGGGACATCTCAGAAGACTGAAAGAAGACTAGTGACACTCCCATCCACAAGAAGGGTTTGAAGGAGCTTCAGTCTCTGGGAAGTGTATGGAAAGAATCTTCCTGGGGGCTATCACAAGTCAAATCAAACACATCATCAGGAAAAGCCAGCATGGGTTCACCAAAGACAAATTGTGCTTGACAAACCTGATTGCCTTCTACGATGAACTAACCTGCTTGGTTGATGTGGGGTGAGCAGTGGATATTTCCCATCTGGATTTCTCCAAGGCTTTTGGTAGTTTCCCACAGCCTCCTCCTAGAGAAACTGGTACATTACCATCTAGATAAGTAGTCTGTGTGGTTGATGGGGAAATGGTTGACAGGCCATATACAACTAGTAATGTTTCTATGAAAGCTTAAGGCAGGCAAATTTAGTGACAGTTCACAGCAATTATCTTTATTAGACTGAAAGCCTTCTCTTTTTACACATACCAGAGACTAGAAGTGCTTGCATGCTTGAAGGCTCATTTTTGTTCCTTTAAGTTATCAGAGTAATAAAATATGTCTTGCATAGGAAACTGAGTAGTAGCTAAAGCAGTTGCAAATCCAAAATAGCAATAGGGCTTGTAAAGATGTCAGTATTCTTTGAAAACGGAAAAAGGCCAGAATTCTCATTAAGAGTGGTATTTGTCAGACAATGGCTTTATGATGATGAGACTGAACATTCAAATACCATGCAGCCCAGATATAAGAATACCCGCACCCCACTGGAGTAAGTGAGAAAGCAGATGCTCAGATGGTAAGCTATTTATGACAATTTCAACTTACAATATAATGAATTAAAAAACGTAAGGAAGTGAGCAGTAGAACTATAGCAGAGAAGTTAAGAAGACTGTTATCTTCCAAGTGTCACAGGATGCAAGTTTGATCATCTGACTTGTATTGATTGCCCTTTTCCTTTTGTTAGGTATTCATGAGTAGTTTAATTCTCAACATTAAAAAAAAACAACAATAAACCAAACCAAACCAAAACAAAAACAACCTCTCAAAAACAAAAAAGCCCCAACCAAATTACTAAAAAAGACTATCCCCCCCAAATATTGGAAAACATATTAAAATGAAAACAAATTCCAGAATTTTGCTTATTTTTTGTCCAGACAGTTTTTAAAGCTTTCTTTGGCTTAAATTTACTGAAATAGTTACAATTCTAAGCATTTGTAAAGGGAACCTATCATGATTGGATTAGTAAACACATTTTAATAATTCAATGCTTAGCTATCTTCCCTGCCACTGCTGCCTCCCAGCCTCCCACCACTTGCATAGTCTTCCTGACCTTACCACTTAGCAGGATACTTGCAAATGAACCAAGATAGCTTTGCCTTGGCACTCTTCCACTGACTTCATTTGGGTTTCAATGGTGAAACCCAGAGATTGAATAGAACCACAAAAGTTTAACAGTCCGTTAATAGCAGTGCTGCGAAGCATCAGATGTATAAAGAATCATACAACCATAGAATAGTTAGGGTTGGAAAGGACCTTAGATCATCTAGTTCCAACCCCCCTGCCAGAAGCAGAGACACCTCACACTAAACCGTGCCACCCAAATCCTACTACAGTAAAGTAACTTTCTGAGACAGTCCTTGTGGAAGAAGTTGTTTGTGTGGGTCTTTTTGTGTGTTTGGATTTCTTGGTTTGAATTTTTTTTTTTTTTTTAAGCTTGGCGTTGAACTGCAAAATCTGTAGCATGTTCAAACCTTGATGCGCAGATAGACTCCACAACTCGTTAAAGTTGTAAAGTAAGTATGCTTTTATTCAGCTGAGAAGCATGGGATTTAGCTCCTCCAAAGGCATGTGCACCTCAGTGTTGTTTCCCTCTACATTTATTCTCTAAAGTTATACATATTCATAAGGTTACATAATACACCTATACATACTCATTATCTATCCCCACTTTGTATTATAATGAGCTAGAAGATCCTTTGCGCCTGCGTAGTGCCCCCTCTGGTCATGGGCAGGGGTCTCAAGATAAACTAAGTGAGTCTTCCTCTTGTAAGTGGGGGTCTTCAAGATGAAGTAAATGAGGCTTCCTGGAGCCTGAACCTCTCACCTCTAGCCATCATGCATGCTCTTTAGGAGTCTGGTCAAAGTCCAAACCACAAGGCTGGTCTTCACTGGAACTAAGTAACTGTTTCTTCCCCTTATCAGTCTGTTTCTTCCCCTTATCAGTAGCCTATTGTCCTGGTACTGCATGGCAAGCTTGACAGATATTTGCAAACAATGCTTTCTGTTAAACAGGCAAAATTCCTTCTCTTGTGCAACCTCCTTGTACAACCTCCATGTACATTGGTTACCCCTGTATCAACCTTTGCTCTTGTAACTGAATGTAAAACAGCAATGTAAGAATTCGTGTATCAGGCTAGTAGAGAACGGCAGAAGCTGTAATTAAGTAGAGTTTTAGAAATTGGGTACTCTTAGTTTATAGCATAGGGGGGATTTCTTTAATTGTTGTTTGTCTGGTTTGGTATTTGTTTTTGCATAGATATTAAATTTTTTTGCTTGTTTGTTCTTGCTGTTAAGCAGTCTGATATTTCTCCTGCTCATAACTATAATGCAATAATTTTTTCACAGAAACACAATTGTGTTGCAGCAAGTGTAACAAAACCCCAGAGTGCTAATTAGTGTTACAGCCAGTTTATTTGTAGCTGATAAAACACTTTTACACCTATGTTTTATTTGTTCTATCACACACTCATTAACATAACATACATGCTTGTGTTTTCCTAAAGGAAGCAGTTTAATAGATAGTAGCCATCTAAAGCAGCAAAGGGAGAAACTTAATGCACTGTTTTAACTGCTCTCACTTCTTTTTTTTTTTTCATGAGAGGAGAAAATGAGTCATAACTATGTCAGGCGAAGAATAAGATAAATAAAAGCTGCTTACAACAGCCATTCTGGTCTTAGGATATGGCTGTTAAGAATAGTACATTTAATAGCAACATATCTTGTAAAATCATGAGCGAATGCAGGTATTCCTGCATATTGAAAAGTGTGAGTTTGTTTGTTTGTTTGTTTGTGTAGTGAGCTTTGCATAAGACTGTGAACAGGAGAGTAATTTTCAAAGCCTCAGGTGACAAAGTACATATCCAGCTCTCACTAAAATCAGTGGCAAAATTCTTTACTGACTGTGCAAAATTGTGAAATTTCTAAGTTCCAAGGACCATCATTTTTTCCTTCCTCTTCTGCTTCAACTGCCAATAGCAATGTTCAGTGAGTGTATCCGTATGTGTCTATTCCTGGCATGAATTTATATTAATTTCATTTAAAGGTACCATAATGTGTAAGCATATATTATGATAATTGAAATTCCCTCCACTTAAATTTCTTATTACCTTAATTTTGTAGAATGTGTAAGTTAGTGTTTTGTAGTGAAATATGGTTATTTATTTTCCAAGGCCAGTGACAAAAGGGAAAAAAAATAAGGTATAATTACTCTTTTCCATTTTGGTGTATAAAATAATAGTAATGATTTTGATTGAAGACTTATTGGGACAGCTATACATAAATGCTAAATGATGTGCTCTGAATATTAATAGAAATGGCTTTGTTCTAATCAGCTTTGCTTTTATTTAAGGTAAAGAGTGGTGAGGCAAGCTTGTTCAGTCGTTTTCAGGAAAAAAATGCATTTGCAACTTTCTCATTATTGCTTTTTTGAAAACAAATCCAAACAACTTAAATAATGAGGGAGAAGGAGAAACAGGAGAGTGAAGAATTTTGATCATACTTCTGCATCAGAGTTCCTTATTTAACTAAGAGTAGGACACAAAGATTCTAACATTGTCTTTTCTGACAATGTAAAAACAACACTGTCTCTGTCCTGAAGATCTTGCAGTCTAAACATGCTCCCTCTTGATATATTTATTCATTATTAAGTTGAAAAATATTGACTTAATTTTACCAAGCAGATTGCATTGCCAAGTAAAGCCATTTTAAATACTTAAAAGTATGAAGAGGCATTATCAAAGGGACATAGATGGCACATACTTGCTTCATTCTCTGGCAGACTCTTATAGGTGACTCATGAAGATTGTCCAAATACCTAGAGTTTATTGAAGGACTTCAGTATTGTTGGGTTAAGTCTAATCAACTACAATGTAACAAGCCATTGGAAAAATACCTTAAGCTAGTGAAGGTGTCATTCTTGATTCAAAATAAGCACATAATAATGTGCTCAGAGGGCTCACTTCTCTACTTTCAGGAGAAAGAAGATACTTTTTCTTTTTTTTAAATGAAAGTAAATACTGATAAATAGTTTTGCGCTATTTATACACTATCAAAGATCTCAAAATACAGGCTCTGTTCTTGGAAAAAATCAAATGCAACAAAGGATTTGTCAGAACAAGGTAGAGGAAAGGCAGAAAATCCAGCCATTACTGAGCCTGATAAGTAAAAAATTTTCTTCTGCATCTTCCTAGGCCATGTTAACTTTAGTTACCAAACTAAAATTAAAATCCAAGATCAATTGTCATCTCTGTTTCACACCGGATAAAAACATATAGGAGAGTTCTTTAAAGCTGTAGAAGGAAAAATTGAAGACTGGTGTGCAAAAGTTTCAAGCTTTCTGCTAGAGAAAAACTTAGACTTTCACAATGCTTGTCAAAATCCTTTTCAAAACAATGAGGAAGGAGAGCAGGTGTATAGCAAGTAGAATGTATAAATAAGGTAGAAATAAGTCTTCCAAAAAATTATTGCCAGGTATGTTAATTTGCAGGACTTCAGCTAATACAAATTAAACTTATGTATTCACTGGAATGGACAATAGAGTTTAATTGATCTCATTGAACCATAACATCTTAAGGAAGCAAACAACTTTTGAATAATGTAGAAAAGACTAACGTGCTGAAATGTTTCAAGTAGAATACTTATCAGACAGGTGATTTGAAATATGTATAAAGATTTTTACATTAAACTTTGCAAATCAAGAAAAAGATTGAGTGGAAATACTTCTTTCCAGTCTTAGCATAAATGAAATATTGCTGCCTTTTCACTATATAATGGTGTATAAGGCTTAAATTGTTATGAAGCCTGCTTTTTTCAGGTGACAAATGCTACAACAGTTTTCCCTTAGAGATGTTTCCTTCAACCATAAGCATGCCGAAGGTTTAGCACAGGTATTGTATGTGATTAGTAATAATTTCATCTCCCAAAACCTTCAAACAAAACCTCTTTTCAATGAATTCAAAGACAGTAAAATCAGGCCCTCAGGACGTGATATTTTGGTTGCATTTTTGTTAACATCTGCTTAAAACCTCTTAAGCAGATGTTAACTAGTGCAGTTGCAAACTCTTATTTGTGCATATGTTGTATAGGTTATATTGGTACCCTCAATTTTATAAACAATTACAATTCAAAGACATTCTGACATCATACTGTCACTCACTGTCAAACATACATTTATTCTCAATGCTTTTGGATTAGTTAATATTATCTCTTTTAAAGGAAGGTATATTTAACTCCTGTAAGCCTTCAAAATCTCTGTTAATGTCTTTTATGGTACTTGCTGGTCCTATACCCATGCTGTTCCCTGTCTTTCCAAGCCATATCTTGGCAATTGAATTTTCAAGTTTTATGGGGGGTTAAAAAAAAAAAAAAAAAGGAATAATTGCATGTCATTTCCTGGTTTTGCTTGCACCATGACTAAAGAGAAGGTCTGTTAATTACATCTTTGTCTTCCAAGNAAAACTTTGGAATTTAATTTTTAAGTTTTTTGGGGGGTTAAAAAAAAAAAAAAAAAGGAATAATTGCATGTCATTTCCTGGTTTTGCTTGCACCATGACTAAAGAGAAGGTCTGTTAATTACATCTTTGTCTTCCAAGCATCACAGCCCAACGTTTTTGTTCCCTCAGCTTTCAGCTGAAGAGGATTTAAGCAGCTGACCTTCACAACTTCTTTTAAGAGAAAATCTTCACTTTGGGATCTGGCACAAAACCTAAGGATTGAAATGAGTGCTGTATTACATTTGGATCGCTGTCCTCCAAAACATGAATAAAGCTGGAAATGAAAATCAATACAACACACTAGCACTTAATGACAGTTTTAAAGAAAAAAAAATCATGTAGAATTTTAAAAGCACTTGCTATTGTAAAACTGCCTTTTTTTTTTTTTTTTTTTTTTTCTTTTAATATGTGATTTTGGCAAGTTTAGATATTAATTTATTAGATTTTCTTTCTGGTAATCT
>NDXB01019933.1:34838-60017 GCA_002631895.1 Agapornis roseicollis | reverse complement strand
TTTTTTTATTTATTGGTACAATTATTTATTATTTTTTTTTTTTTTTTTTTTTTCTTGCTAACTGTATTGATATAGCAGCATCCAGACATAAACTGGCCAGACTCAGTGCTAAATAGTACATTCACGTTTAGTTAAACTCCTTCAGTTCTATGGTTATTATATCTCATCAAAGGTATGGGATTCTCACATATCCCATATAATTTATATATTCTCTTCAGGTAGATGCCTCTAAATAATATTGGACTTATTTTGGATTTATCTTGAATTTGTTGGGGATTTTTTTCTGTTATGGGATAGTAGGTGAAAGGTAGGTCTGAAGCAGTTTTGGATGGGCATTGTGTATTTTCAATGAAGTAAACACTATCTAAAACAGTGGAATCACTTTCTCTGATGAATGTTTCATTGCCTTATTGCAGTATGGCATGATACAACTGAGTATGGATTTCCTACTAAAAGCATGTCAGTCTCTAGTTTTGTAGAAGTTCAGTATATCATAAGGTGATACCAAATTTTATATGTAAATGTAGGTTAGGGTATCTGCTTATCAGATTTTTTTTTTTGTGCTGATTTTCCTTATATGAGACTGCTGTTAGAATCTTAACATTTCTTTTGAAAGAATAGAAAAAAACAGTTTTTATTATGCTGTGTGTGATGAACTTGCCTATAAAAATAAGAAATCTTGCTAATAGCAAAATCCCTTGGCTGGTGTTTCTGAACAAAAACATTTTTGTCTTTTAGAGCTAGGATATTCTGCTTGAAGAGAATCCTAGATAGAGAATTAACAGAAAAACAGATCACCTACTTGCCCATTAAGAAACATCCATCAGACTGAAGTACAGGAAAAAATGGAGAGAGGGGCTATTAGGTTTCAGAGTTGAGTTGAAAAACAGTGTTAACCAGATGTTACAGCGTTAACCAGATGTAAGGATGAAAACAGGAGTGTGAAAAGGAGCAGTCAAAAAAAAACATATTTTAGAGTTTCATGTTCATATTGGTGTATCTTTCCAACAAGTCATAGAACTGTGATTTAGCCAGCTCTGGAGGCAAGACAGATACGCAGCGTGTTTTAAGAGTGACCTGGCAAAAATTCTCACTGGAAATGCGTTCTTTTAGACATTGGCAAAGAACAAAGCACCAGTCTTATGCCCAACAGCTACTTCTGTGTGAAGACAGGAAAAAGTAGAAATTAATGATACTGTTAATTCCAGCTTTCTCCTTGCAACGCTTAAGGCAGCCGAATATTTAGTTGTGTGCACATATAGTGATACTGATGATGCACAATCAGTTAATGTTGTATTCTAAAACTGCCAGATCTTAGTACATGCTTAGTATGTATGTGTTGAGACTTCAAAAAATTAAAAAATGTGATAATTCCAAAAGGGCAAGCAGAAGTCATGGTTGCATTCAAAGGTTCAATGCCCTTTCCATAAAACATCAAGTAACTTTAAAAGTTACCAAAAATGTTCATACGTATTGTTGTGGCTTAACCCCAAGCAGTAACTCAGAACCACACAGCCGCTTGCTCACTCCCCTCCTGTCTTCCTCTCTCTGCTCCTGGAGGGAAGGGGAGGAGAATAAAAAGAATGTATCTCTCACAGGTTGAGATAAGAACAGTCCAGTAACTAAAGTGCAATATAAAAACACTACTACTACCACCAATGATAATAATAAGGGAAATAACAAGGGGAGAGAATACAATACCACCTGCCAATCGATACCCAGCCTGACCTGAGCAGCAATCTGGGGCTTCTGGGTAACCCCCCAGTTTATATGCTGGCCATGATGTGCTGTGGTATGGAATACCTCTTTGGCTAGTTTCCAGCCAGGTGTCCTGTCTCTCCCTCCTCCCTGCTCCCCCTCCTCCCTGGCAGAGCATGAACCTGAAAAAGGCTTTGGTCAGAGTAAACATAGCAACAACTTAGAACACTGGCGTTATCAGTGTTGTTCCCAGGCTGAAAGTCAAAAATGCAGCACTGCACCAACTACTAAGAAGGAGAAAAATGACCACTATAGCTGAACCCAGGACACATATATTCAGCATATAAAAAATTTTGCCTTTTTTGGGGGAAACAGTTGAACCATGCTGGCTGAGAGTCAGTGTTTTATAGCAATCATTTTAACTCAATCACAATTTTGTCATATCTCAAATAAGTGAGAATGAAAAACTGCAGTGTTACAGTGAAAAGTGGGAATTTTATCTATAGACGTTCCTATTGATACTCTTCTTTTGCTTTTAAGTGCCCATTAAACTTCGAAAAAGTACAAAGAAGCAAACTATTTGATGAACATTGCAAAAATGTAGCAGCAGCAGTCTTTCACTCAACAGAAATGTGCTTTAAAGCTTTTCTCTAGAATTCTACTGGTAGAGGTGGAATAAGTTTCCTATTTTTTTTTTCCTTTGGTTAACAAGCTGCTGGAAATATTAGAATAAATGACAAAGAGTGAAATTCCAGCATTGAAAACAAGTATTAACCAAAATTAGTCTCTGTTCAGGATTTGTACATACTTTTACTTTCTGCTGTAGGAATGGAGATCACTAACTCTGTCCCTGGTAAGAGCTTCTCATATTACCTCCTGATAAGTTTATTTTTACCATGTGGCAAATGTACTCTTCATTCTGCAACTGATTCTCAATTGAGTCTGCAAGCATTCTGGATCAGTTTGGTACAGTATATGCTGATATCAAGTGTGATTAAAAATTATTGTTTAGGTTAATTCAGTGAGGGAACCTCACCTCAAAGCCTAAAAAAAATGTCTGGTTTGTGCTGTCAAAGTCTTGCTTTTCTTTCTACGGATTAAAGTATCTTCTTGTAATATTTTAGTTTCCCATTTCTTTGACTGGAATAAGATAGGAAGTCCAAACTTCAATATGCATACTGAATTCAAGAAGTATAACTTTACTGTGTTGGCCTAGACAGGAGTTTAGTCATAGTGAGTATTAACCTCTTCAGGTTTCTAAGAAGATCCCCAGAAAAGCAAATACAAAATTTCACCCCTCCTTTTTTTTCCTGTAATTGTGCTATTGTAGACCTCTTTTCACACAGGCTCACCCCCCCCAAAATCAAAACAGAAGATGAGCTCCGACAGGAGGTGTTCTGTATGGATAATTATTCACCCTATGGCCATGATTGTATCAAGTCTTCTGAAATACTCTCTGTGATGGAAGAACTTTTTAAACTTTTTTCCCCCACCTTTTTTTTTTTCTCCACCCCTCCAAAAAGATCAAAAGCATGAGGGAATTTTTTCTTTTTTTATTTGCATCATCTTCCAAAGGGTTTTCCATAGAACACAGGACAATCATTTAACACTGTATTAAACACATTACTTGTACACATGCTAAGGTTTAAATTACTATTGTCAAAAATTAAAACTGAACCTCAGAAAATAATGCATTAGAGTAAGGGAAATACATCAGTGACCTTGGAAGAATCTGTGTGCTAAAAAGTATTAGATATGTTTAGCTTCTTAGTGAGCTAGATTTAAGGTAATGGCAACAGAATAATTTCCTTGCCCACAAAGGTTTAAAATTCTGATATTGTTTTGATTTCCATGTAATCTACTATAAATGTCTTAATATGGTGCTTTTATTGGAACTTCACTTTTAAAACCACTTTCTTAAAGGGAGAAAAAAAAAAAAAAGATAAGAAAATGATAATATGATGGTTTCTGTAAATGTTTTGTGTAACACTTAGCCAGAAGCACTTGGCAATTTAAACTGTGCTCATCAGTTTGGATCATTTGATTGATTATCTGGCAATGAGTGCTGGTAAACAGATTGACATTTTGTTTCTTGGATTCTGTTTCTCATACAGAAATTATTAGCTGGCTATTTTGAGACTGAGAAAAACATTAGCTTTATAAATAAAAAGACTCGTTATGGCTTAATTAGTAGAGTTTTTGCAAGCACTTTGAGTACTTCTCTAAGTTCTCAAATCTGCATAACATGGGCTTCTTTACAGGATCATCTGTTCTGTGTGCTCTTTTATTCTGCAATTGTATGTTTTTCTAATTTAGCATCTTAAGGATGGAGATTGAAGGAGGTGATCCTCCTTCCAGGTCGAAGGAGGTGATCTTGCCCCTCTACTCTGTTCTTGTGATGCCTCAGAGTACTGTGTACAGTTCTGGTGTCCTCAACATAAAAAGGACATGGAGCTGTGGAACAAGTCCAGAGGAGGCCATGAGGGTGATCAGGGGACTGGAGCACCTCCTGTGTGAAGATAGGCTGAGAAAGTTGGGGCTGTTCAGCCTGGAGAAGAGAAGGCTGCGTGGAGACCTCATAGCAGCCTTCCAGTATCTGAAGGGTGCTGAAGGGTATAAGGGTGCTGTGGAGGGACTTTTCATTAGGGACTGTAGTGACAGGACAAGGGGTAATGGGTTCAAACTTAAACAGGGGAAGTTTAGATTGGATATAAGGAAGAAGTTCTTTACTTCTTTACTGGAATGGATTGCCCAAGGAAGTTGTGAATGCTCCATCCCTGGTGGTGGTCAAGGACAGGTTGGACAGAGCCTTGGGTGGCATGGTTTAGTGTGAGGTGCCCCTGCCTATGGCAGGGGGGTTGGAACTAGATGATCTTAAGGTCCTTTCCAACCCTAACTATTCTATGATTGTCATCAGATTCATATGAAGTGCATCTCTTGCTGTGGAGAGTTGGAAGCAAAACTTCTGTGTTTCAGAAGACTAATCTAGAAAAGTTGCTGCATAAACATTATTACAAATACCATGAAGTTTTGTTACATTCTTCATTAAAAAATCTAGCATAACTGCTCAGCTGACTGGCATAGTGAATACTGACTAATATCATCCTGTGGAACCAGCATACATTTTAGTCAAGTATTCCAGTTGTGATTTAGTATTTAGTAGAATAAGTGACTCCCAGATGTTGTAGAAAGCTTATTGCATGTTTTGCCTTGGGTTTTGTTTTAGTTTTTTGTTGGTTTGGGGTTTTTTTTAGTGTGTCTTGTTATCGGATCTGTTATTGTATGTTTTTTCTCCTGTGTGGATGAAGCTGGCAGATTGGTTTGCCTCACATAAATGAGATCTGCATAATGGATACCAGCATGTGAAATAAGGTGACTTCACTTTTGTGTTCCATTATAGCGGTAGCAACATACAAGTCAGAAAACTCCTTGAAGCCACAAACCTGATGCAAGATCAAATGTTCCAATTAAAAACAAAAAAAAATCTGTGCAGGAAAATGAAGGCATGCAGGAACATAAACTTGAACTTGGTTAACTTATTTTTCTACACAGTTTAGGAGAAATGAGATGATGAGAATGGCTAATACAATAAGCGAAAATGTCAGTGTTCATTAGCATTTGTGTGGAGGACGCGCGTTTGACAGAAATGCGTTCTAGATGTGGTAGGAAAAAAGCCCTAACTGGTACTTTGGTGATTTTTTTAAATTAAATACGGAAATTCATGTAATAGAACTCCAGTTTTAAGTGTTAATATTACTTCTGCTGCACTATTTAGCCTGATTAATAATCTTCATATTTTAGTCACTGAATAAAGAAAAGAGCATATAATTGTATGGTGTTGCTTATATGTTGTCAGCTGTAGCATGCTGCTTTATTGCATGGATAGCAATTATGCATAGGCAGAAAAGATATTAAGCAATAGTTTTCATACAGTGTATTTTCAAGTCCTGAAGCACAAATTCTTCAAAATAATCACAGAATGGTTGAGGTTAGAAGGGACCACCAGTGGTCATCTAGTCCAATCTCCCTGCACAAGCAGGGTCACCTAAGCACATTCCTCAAGGTTGTGTCCAGATGGCTCTTGAATGTCTCTAGGGAAAGAGACTCCACCACCTCTCTGAATAACCTATTGCAATGCTCAGTCACCCTCATGGTAAATTTCTTCCTTGTGCCCAGGTGGAACTTCCTGTGGTTTAGTTTATACCCACTGCATCTTGTCCTGTCTCTTGACACCACCAAGAAAAGTCTTGTCCCATCCTCTTGACACCCTCCCTTTAGATACTTACACACAATGATCAGATCCCTCTAGAGCCTTCTCTTCTCTAGGCTGAACAGGTCCAGCTCCCTCAGCCTTTCCTCATAAGAGATTCTCCAGACCTTTAGTTTCCTGTCTGGATTGGAGATCTTGGCTGGACTTGGTCCAGATGCTCCATGTGTCTCTTGTACTGTGGAGCCCAGAACTGGACGCAGTGCTCCAGGTAGGGTGTCACTAGGGCTGAGTAGAGGGAACGTCACTTGCCTTGATCTGCTGAAAATGCTTTTCCTAATGCAGCCCCAGAAACCATGGGCCTTCTTGGCTACAAGGGCACGTTGATGGCTTATGGACAGCTTGATGTCTACCAGGATCCCAAGGTCCCTCTTCTAAATACAAACAAGTGAAAAAGCTCAATGAAAAAAATTTAGTATGGTTTGTGTTACTATGCCATGCTTATGCAAATATAACCATCTAGTTAAAATTTTTAGATGCTAAGTTTCAGTCATTTAAAAACTTAGAATTTTTTTTTTTTGGTAGGAAGTTTCATTGCATTTGGCCCAAGATCACTCATGTTAAATCAAATCTCTGGGCAAAGCACCTGCCAGAACATTGAGCATACTGTAGGGTATAAAAATACACAAGTAGTTTCAATATTGAATATTGATGGAAGCATCATCTTCCCCTTTTTGTGAATAGCTCCAGAGTCCTTCTGTGTCCCCTAGATACTTCCTAAGCAGCAGTGGTCATGTTTGTGTGGTGCAAGTACATGTGCCAAACAAAACAGAACTGAAACTCTGTTGCTATAGGTTTCTGCCATAGAGGGACAGTTGCTCTCCTTTGCAACTTATTGATTTAATGAAATTTCTAGGAAATTAAAATATTTTTGAGGCCTCTTTAATAAATTTTGGCTAAATTTGACTAACAGTGGTTACAGGATGCAAGACCAATGAAGAAGCAACTTAAGCAAAAAGTTCTATTTCCCAGAGGGTGGTAATGATAAAAGGCAGTAACCAACTTGGTTTTGCCCAAAATGGGTTCAAAGCAGCAGCTGCTATGAAAGGGATGCGTAGAGACATAAGAGAAACACAACTTCTCTTGCAGATAAATGAAACACTTGGCGCTTGTGGTTTGAAAAATTCTGAGAAAATAAAACTGGAAAGTGGTACAGGGGCTNAAGCAGCAGCTGCTATGAAAGGGATGCGTAGAGACATAAGAGAAACACAACTTCTCTTGCAGATAAATGAAACACTTGGCGCTTGTGGTTTGAAAAATTCTGAGAAAATAAAACTGGAAAGTGGTGAATTACAGGGGCTAGTAAGGCTCCTGTAGTTGCAGGTAACTAAATGGAAGACTGGAGCCATGTTAAACCACAAGAGAGTATTTCAGTTTGTGGGTGAAACTGTAGTTCAAGAAGAGGCTGAATTGGTTAAAGGACTGCAGTAAGATCTATGTCTGTTTCAGAGCTGAGGGCTCTGAATCATATGCATGTGATTCTCCTGCAGGTACCTGAATATCATGTGGTGAATGTTTTGCATTTCTTTTCCCTCTTCATGCCCCATTTGTAGTTACATTTTCTCATGGGATACAAATAGCTTCTGTGGACATCAGTGGGAATTATTTGTACTCTGTGAGTGGAGAGCAGAGCCCATGACTGGACTGAAGCCAACGTTCTTTAGAAGTTCACGTCTTGTATTGGCTCTCTAATTTAGAATCCTTCTTACCAAACAAGGGGGGGAGAATGTGAATAATAGCGGCTGTTTCAGTAAAAAATTCAAAGGGTTAACAGAACATGATGTAAACTGTTTCATCTGTTCTTCCTACTTGCCCATTTTAATCAGAAATGAGTAAATAGAGCTTATATGCAATGAACTTGAAGAACGCTAATGGGATGCCTGCATCATGTTGTACTCAGAGTACTTATGCCAGAATAGAAAAGCCTTTAATTCTGTAATTCTCTGAGGCAAGAAAGAGGCTTTCTGAAGAGTTACTTTAAATTTAAACTCTCATTCTAATGTTAGACAGCCTGTTGGATCTCTGAGTTAAAAATTGCTTCAGCTTTAGTTACTAGAGCCAGATGTAATGTTGACCTTAAATGGTAAAAGCTCCCAAGAGTGAAAGAGAGGCTGGCCTGAGGGGAAAAAGAGGAATAACTGAAGTTTTAGGTAAGTAATCTCTGTAACTGAGAATAAGCTCCTTTTCAGCTGTGAAACAGAACGGAACCATGTTTCCTCCTTAAAGGTACAGTACCTTGTTGTGATACCAAATAGTTGGTTCTTTCCAACTTTTCTCCCCTACGCTCTTCAAATTCTACCTCTTCTTCAGATTTTAGCTGCTTAAAAAGTGAGTGTAGTTAATGAAACCTAGTGCACTGTATGTACTGTTTGGGAATGTACAAGAATGAAAAAGAAAACGATGTGTTAATTATACTGAGACTTGATTACTGAAAGTTCGTAGTCAGTAATTCAGATACCGTTATCTGTATTGTGCGAGAGAGTCTTAGCAGCAGTACAAGTTATAGGGAAACAGATTTATTTACTTATGTATTTATTTTTTATTGCATGACTTTCCTTCCCACAAACTTGATTTTAACAGTGCTGGAGTTCATTTTGATGGATTACCTACTTGTGTCTGGAACTTATCTTTTAAAAAGGCACTTCCAGAGCTTTTTCTTTATGCTCTGTGTTTGGTTTTAATCGTATTAGATGTAAATTAATACCATTAAGTGTGTCTAATTGGAATGTTGTACAGAAAAAACCCCAAACCAAATCAACCTTCAAATGTTACAGCATGTTGGCTTTAATATGAAAAATCATAGTATTTGCATTTCCTGGTATTTTGTTCTTCAGTTTTATCTGTGCCATTTGGTAGGTGTTCTGCACTGAAATGTATTACATTTTCTTGGCAAATTAAACCACTTTTTGTCTTACAAATATGTATGTTAGGCTTTTTTTCTCAGACGGTAGTATGTAAACAACGTGAAAGAATGAGGTCAGTTCAAGGAAAGTGGAGGCTGGGGGTTCTCTTACTAACTGATATTAGTAACAGCTTGTGTTAGTTGATTTTTCAAATTGTTTATAGAATGATTGCATCTGGTAAAAAAGTCTTTTCAGTCAGCTGCGAGATTCCATCTTTGAGGAGTGATTAGGCAGTAGATTTTAGTTTATGCTATGCAAAGATTGGATGAATTTAAAATTCTGAGCATAGACGGTGTTCCTGCAAGTGCTAACAGTTGCTGCAATTATATTTGATATGGTAGGTGTTGCACATACTTTAAAGAAAGGTTACTTCATCCAGGTTCAAGGGAATGTGGTAAATGAGTCTTATTTGTTAAAGCATTTCAAATCCAGTTGCAAAACTTATTTAATTTTCCTTTTCTTTTTCTCTGGGTTATCATTGGTGAATAGCTTAGTATTAGGTTTATCTCCTACCTAACCTTTATGTTTTAGATCAATAATTCAAATCATTATTGAGAACAAATAATTCAAATTTAGATCAACCAAATATCCAAAACCAACAATTATACCGATCTTGGAGCTTGATAGTCTAACAATGCAACCCATAGAAATCTAAGTTTATTAGAGCTACTACTAGAAATGGCTCTAGGTGCTCCTGCCTTGACAGGGGTGTTGGAACGTGGTTTTCAGAGGTCTCTTCCAACCCTAATGATTCTGTGCAATTAAGAAACAGCCCAATATAGTAAATGCTGAATACTAGAAAGCCCTCCCTGGTTTAATAAACTTGTGGTTTTGTAGCCTCCAAAGCCACTTGTTCTGTTTTGCTGGTCCAGCATGTGTTAGTTTACTTGTGACATTTTCTGCACCCCTTGTGCAAGGATATGCAACTTTAGATGGTGTTTAGAAAGTGTTTAAGTTTTAATTAGTCATTTTTAGCTTTGTATATGGACTGAAATAACTATTCAGTGCCTAACTCCTTTACTTCTGAACTAAATATATATTTCTAGTATATCTTGTATCATTTCAGCAAGTATTGTTCTTAATGCATCCAACCCTTTTTTTTTTTTTTGAATATATAATATAGTGCTATATGTAAATTTATCATCAATGAAGACATTATAATGACAGTAAGTGTAATTTAATATGAAAAGTACAGGTTGCTTGTTTGTACATAGTGAAAATCGTGTGTTAACATCAGCACTATGATAAAGTACATAGGATTATCAATGTATTTCATTTATATAAATTCCTCAGTTTTACATCCATCTGAATTAAGCTCTACATTGGTTGCGGACATGAAACCTGAATACCTCACTACCGCCTATTTTCTTATACATTTGAGTCAGTTTTAATAGCTTTAATAGTTACAATTTTTTTTAAATAGTTTTCTATAGTCCTGTTTATTTGGGAGCAAAGCAGTGGAAGTTAAGTATTACTTAGCAGTCAGATTTGTAGTTCCAATCTTGAGCACCAACCTCTTTCATCCTCCTTTCGATCAGTCTGTTTTCTGACAGCTTCTAGTGATAGTATGATGTCAAACCACTTTTTGAAGAGCTGAGTTAGAATCTGGCAACTGAGGTATAGAGAGCTGAGAAGAGATAGATGTTGAAAGCTTCTAATTCCAAGGATCATATATGTATGCGCTTTACATGTCATGTAGTTCTTTTGCTTTGTCTATTTGCTCTTCTTAATGAAGTGTGTAAGTCCAGAAAAAAGAAGCATCAAATAGCTTGTGAGTGGAAGGGGAAAGAAAATCCTTACTGTTTCAAGGCTGTGGGCTGTTAAAAGATCTGGGGGATTTGCAGGCAGAGAGAGATCTTTTCTGTCATAAGTTGCAGCCTTCCTGTAAACTAAGCAGAAGAATTTCCTTGTGGTGTGTTCCCCACTGGTACATCCTTTGAAAAGTGGGTTGAAGAGACAGTTTGGATCTCAGTATCACTGGCAGAAAATCTGAGTGGGTGATGGATCTTTGTAAGCTTATAAACTAGTGACTCAAGACATGTACATGTGGAGTTGTATGTTACGTAGAAATGTAACTGTTACAGTAGCACTGAGAAATAATAACCCATTTTCAGTGTGTCTATTGTTACTTTTACAATCTGAAAAATAATTTGAGAAATCCAGTTTTATTTATGAATAGCCAAATGTTGTAAGTACTGAAAGATTTAAACAGCAGGATAGCCAACAACACTGACATGCCACACCCACACGCGAAAAATCAAACATACCATCTGCTAGAACTTTTACCTGCCCTTAAACTGTACAAAACCCAAAGTCTTTTGGTATCACAAGTAACTAGGGACCCCTAACATTGTTGATGTGATCACCTGTGGGTTTGGGTAAGTCAATCCTGTAGAATTTTATAATTTTATTTTATATGCTAACATGAATTGCTTGGATCAGGGAGAATGAGAGAGTCAGGGAGGGAAACCCACAAACCTCGCAGCTGATGTATGGCAAGTTTGTATGTAAACCTGAAAGATTTTTTCCCTAGCTAATGCCGAATTATGTTTTGTAGAGTTCTGTCATGGTACAAAGTTATACTTTAGTTATATTTTAGTTATATTGTGCTGTCCTCTAATTTACCTGCAAATGCACTTGGTGATTGTCCAGCACAGCTCTCTCATGGCTATAAAATAGGGTCCACTGGGCTAGTTACTGCAATTTTGGCAAAGAACAAAGGAATTAAAAAGTTGATATTACAAAGGGCGGCATGAGGGAGCAATTTTATTTAGGAGTTGCACACTTTTTTTCTTACCAGTTGTAAGGATTTGCATCCTGGAAATGAATGCATGGTAGAAATTCTGCACTGTTGAGTCAAGTGCAGCAATTAGTTTGGGCTAGGGGCTTTCCCTCAGAGTCAAATTACTGCTGTTTGTATAACTCTGCAGAATGTTTTGTAACACTGGAGTTATACATGGGGAATTTGGCTCTGAGCCTTTGCTTTTGAAATCAACAGCAAAGTTTCCATTGACTTCAGTGGTGACAGATCAGGCTCCTAACGAATACCACAAAGGTAAAGGCTACATTAGTTCTCAGGAAATAAAAGTCGGAAGTCTAGGAGAATTTGAATAGAAGCAGTGGTTCTATTTTCACCTATCTTATTTTGAAATTAGAGAGGTGCACTAATAAACAGTAGGATCTATAGAATGAGATCTATTTCTGAAATTTGGAAGGAAAAAATCTGTTATTTCATTTTCAAGTGTTCCTCTAGTTTCTCTGAAATGTCTCTGAAAAGGCCTTTTTAGAATGGGGTGTATGTGTGCAAGTAGTAGAATATAAATCAAGAGTGGTATGTCTATAAACATTTCCTGTTAAAACTTCTGAAGCTGTGCTGAACTGTGCTCTAACTGCTGAACAGAAAACATAAAAATAACATGTTCGACCATAAGTTGAAGGAGAGCTTGTGGAGAGGAAGAGAAATAATTTAACAATGTATAAAAATGCACATATATGTCACAATTTCATCCCCTGAATCTCCCGTAGTTTTCTTCTTAAATAGTGAATAAATGTGACAGACCTCTGGGCTTATGAAACCAACATGATTATCTAGGGGTATAAGTCACAATGAAGGGTGGATTTTGCCCCCAGGAGGAGGTGCTGAGTCAATTTGGTGCTCTGCATGTCATCTCAGACTTTCCAATGCAAGTACAGTTGTGCCTATTATCTTGACTTCCTTGAGGGCTATTGCAGTTTAACTTATCATTCCTGTTATTTGATAGGTGTAATTATCAGCATTGCTGTAAAAGCTGTTTTCACTAAGTGCAGTAGTGGAGCAGACTGTGGAAAACCAAGCAGATGTATCAGAATTCCTAAGTATCTTATCTACTTAAAGCAAGATTAGAAGACTTGAAAGGTGTTCTGTGTGAAAATATCTGAGGGATAGGGAGAAAGAATTTATGAGATATATTCTAAAACCTCACCATATAAACCTCGATTTTTATCTGCATGTTGAGTTTTTGGGACTTGCTTGAAATCTCTTCTACATAAACCACAACATTAAAATGTCCCTTCCAAACCAGATATATTGTGTGCTAATGGAATAGACTGACTGGAATATTAACAACGTTATACCCTTAGAAGAAGCTGTTGACATTTCCTGTTGAATTCATTTTTTTAAGAGTCTTTGACATTTCCTGCTTAAAATGTTGGGGGTGGGGGGGGAAGGGAGAAGGGGAGGAGGAGTTGGTAAAATGGCAAACATCAACCATTATGCTCTTTAGAAAGCTGACATATAACTGTAACAGAAAGGTGAATAATACCTAAGGATTCCTCCAGGAAATTGGCCTGTTGCTGCTTGTCATTTCCATGTCTAAGGATGTGTTCAGAAATTACATTAAACACCAAGCAATGTTTTTCACTGATCACTTGCAGAAATGATACAGAACTTAAAGGACTCAGAGAAAAATACTATACAGCAGTATAGTATAGTATAGTATAATAAGCAGTCTTTTTATTATGAAAATGATGAATTGTATTTCCTTAAATCACATAACAAGTCAAACTCTCACTATTTGTAAATAAGTGTTGCTGTGTTTGGAATGTATAGCGCTTTGCCCATGTGTACGAATTAAAGGTCTGTCTTGGTGGATTTTAGTCCCTCCTTAAGAATCTGACTCCACTTAATATGAAGACAGTTTCTCTTTTCCTGTTGCTTAACAGGTAAAGATCAGAGTTGATGGAAAGTTCTTCCCTTCAGAAAAGGACCTTGTAAATTTCTTGCATATCTTTTTACAAAATGGGCACAAATCAACAAAGCTTTTTACCTAAACTTGTTCTCTGGTTTCTCAGAACAAAATCCTTTAAACTCCCAGTATGCCTTACACTTATCTGTTTGCTTACATGATTCAGAAGTTGTAAAGTTGGGAGGTTTTTTAATTTATTTTGAAGGTGGATATTGTACAGTCATCTTGTGTACTTATCTACTGAGCATCTGCTTAGAAAATAAAACAGCATGCCATTTTGACATCTAAGAAAGAGCTATAAAAAGTCTGTTGCTATGTTTAAATGCCTACACTCAGTTGCTATAGTAATAAAAAAAATCAAAAATTATGTACGAACTGCATTACCAGCCCTTTCTGGGACAGGAAGATTGTGGGACAGAGAATATGACAAAGGTGCCAGCATATTACAGTGTGGAGCTACCGCAGATTTCTAGGTGGCCTGTGCTGTTATTTGTGTGCAAAATGCAAATTATGTCCAACTGTATAAATCCTGGAGTGGCTGTGTCAAAAGGGAAAGTTGGATCCCTTCTAATTCATTCTCTTCTTCATGACTTGGGTAACAATTCAATACTTCAAGCAACTTCCCATTTGTCTGCAGGAGAAGTTGCTGAAATCATTGACCTTTCTCTAAATTCTTCCAGTCCCATAATATCATGTGTGAAAATCGACATACAGAATGCGTTGTACTGTGTAGATTTTCTCTATGTAACGTTACAACAGTCATTCTGAAATGCCCTTGTTGTTGAGGCAGCTATGTGAAATCTATCAAAAGGAAAAGAAATAGTAGCTAATGAATTCCTTACTATCTCTCTGGGGCTCAAAGCATTGAACATTGGATTGCGTCTTGAAGAGAGCAGGAAATTTAACTTCCTTCATAAAATATAGTAAGTAATGGAAGGCATGTTATTTTGGCAGCTATAAGTTTTCTTACAGAATTGAACTGTTACTCCAGGCATATCTATGCCTTATTCTGTCTTCTACTGAGGAACAAGTTAGGAAAAAAGAATTGGAAAAAATGGAACCTTGTTTGAAAGCAATATAACTGTTCTGTTCTCTCTATTCCTAGTTGCTTGAGGAATCCTCAAAGCTCAAATGAGATTGGCTCATGCTACATAGCAGTGTACTGTTCAGTTTGAATATGGTAATGCAGAAGGGGTAATGGGTTAAAACTTAAACAGGGGACGTTTCGACTGGATATAAGGAAGAAATTCTTTCCTGTTAGGGTGGTGAGGCACTGGAATGGATTACTCAAGGAAGTTGTGAGTGCTCCATCCCTGGCAGTGTTCAAGGCCAGGTTGGATGAAGCCTTGGGTGGCATGGTTTAGTGTGAGGTGTTCTTGCTTATGGCAGGGGGGTTGGAACTAGATGATCTTAAGGTCCTTTCTAACCCTAACTATTCTATGATTCTGTAATTATTGCAAGTGCTTTCCTTTAACATACACTTTGAACTCTAATGGAGACATCTGGTATCAAGACTGTATCAGTTGTAGAAATACCTTTTTTTTTCTTTATTTTTTTTTCCAGGTAGTGATCAGTGCTGTTGTTCAAGGGTCATTATGGTGGTAAACACATAGATGAGGGGATTTAGATGGGGGGATTCTTAGAGGCACTATGGTACTCAGTAGTTTGAGGGCACACCTAAATTGTCTAGTATTTCTAAGTATTTTTGAGCTACTTTATTTTTGTAAAAAGTCTGGGTAAACTACTACAATGTACAAGGCTTAGAGTTTTTCTGAAAACAAGAGTTGAGATATTACATAGTGGCACCCCTCTCATTTCTACTACAAAGTAGCTTGTATTTGCAATGTAATTACAGTATTTTTATGCAATGAATTTTGAGTATTTTTGGAATTAAATTTTAATGTTTCAGTTTTGCTTTTAACTTCTGAGAAATCAGACATTTTGTAGCTTTATAGCTGCACATGCAGAAGCTGTGTCTTTCACAACCTCTGTGTGGATTCCTTGTTTACTTTCCTTCTCGACTGTTTTGTGTGATGTACTGAAAAATCACTTTCCAAATGGTTTTATTCTGAAGAGGACTGAGTGTGGTTTTGGTTTGGTTGTTTGGGGTTTTTCTAACAGATCTCTTGGAGGAGTCCAAATGTTAGATCCATAAATATTTATCGATAGTTGTTTGTTACAATTTTCTTAGAATTCCAATTTTTATCTTTTAGGTCAAGCTCTGGAGATGCTCTTGTGGTTACACACAGTATGCCTGTAAAATTAGCACATCTGTGCTTCATTTACAATATTGTAACTTTTACTGTTTACAATATGTAGTTATATGAATAACCAGATTGGGGAGGGGAAGAAGACAATGGGAGGAGGAGATGTGTGAAAATGATCAACTGCAGCTTTTATGTTTCATTAAACTGTCAGGTACCTGAAATACAGAAACCTGACTTTCCTTAGAACTGTCCTCACCAAAATTGTTATTACATCAATTTATTATATATTTCAAAGCAATTCTATAAGGTCTGAAGCTCTGAACTTGCATCTGCCATGGGAATGCGAACTGACTGATACATGCCATTCCCCAGGTCAGCTTTTGCTGAAGCTGGTCACCAGCTTCAAAACTATTGCAGTGCAGGAGTTGAAGAGGGAGAACTTGACAGATAACATAGCTACATAAGCTTTTTTCAAAGAATAAAGAATTATATGGCTATTGGTTAGAGACACATTTCCCATTATGTATTGTCCACCAGCCTTCAAGTGTCAGCTATGTATTTTTTCTTTCCAAAATCTATTTTTGGTCTTGTTTTCCTTGGTATAAAAATTATGCTGTTACTCTGGTTATCAGCCAACTATCCTTTCACCTTCTTCCCTGCCCTCTCTTCATTCCCTCTCAGTAGCCTTTGAACTTATCCAACTTGTTGAATTTGGCAGGAGAGGATCTCAAAAATATTAGATTCCTACAAGTGAAAATCAGTGGTGTGGTAAAAGAGGAGAGACCCAGCCTCACGCTGCTAAAGGGAAAAGGCTCCACTGTGAGCTGATATTATTGATTCTGCTTATCTGCCAGCTGGCAGCCTGGCGTGTGTGAAGCTTGAAAACCAGTCATAGCAAATGCTATCTCTTGTCCCTCCAGACTGTCAGGAGATTAGGAGACAAGTGAGCTTGTTATGAACGAAATAAGATATAAAATCATTAAAATCAAACACTTAAAGAGCAGGTTCTGTTAGCTCAGCTGCTTAGAAAGAACTTGATTCTTAATGTAGAGGGACATAGGTTATAAAAGTGTCTGTTTATGCACTGATAACTTTATTTTGGAAAACTTTTGAACATGTTTTTGAAACATATTTTGAGAGCTACATCATGTGATTTCACACTGATTTCTAATAGTTAGTGGCAGTCCCTATGTTTGACTTCTTCCAAAGCAGTGCAGAGCACTACTAGGTTGTAAAACAGATCCTCATCTATTTTGCACTTTTCCATCAAGGCTGCAGTGCCTGAAGGAAAAAGATCAGAGGTTTCTGCAGTCGTTTGGAACACACTATAGCCTCTACACAGTTTGCTGTTCAGGCATGTCAGTCAGGCTCATGGGAATGTTGTTAGTGGACAGATTCTTCCCTTGGTGAATAAATATCAGCTGTCCAGGTAGAGGCAGCCATTCTGATTAGACTTCCCTTACGCAACAGATGATTTGAAGTTCAGCCAGGGAGAATACAGTAATAGCTAGAGACAGCAGCTCTCATCTACTTTATGGTCATTTGAAGAAGGCAGTTGAGGCTCAAGAGTCTGTTCCCTGAAGATTTCCTTGCATCTGAAGTGACCCTTTGTGCATATAAGAGGTCAATGTGCAAGCTTGAAGGTTGATGAAACTGCAGGAGTTGCACATCATGGACACTGCTTACTTGCACCCACTCCTTTAGCTGCCCTTTTAGTTATCTGTCATATATGTAGTTTTTTTCTTGAAAATATACAGCAAAATACTGAACTCCTGCTCTGAAGTTTACTCAGAGTAATGGATCAGGTTTATGGATCAGATCCAGGTTTATAAATTAGATCACGTGTACCCCATGATTTTGTGTCTTTTAAAAATCATTGGGAAAACCAGAAACACTATTCAGATGCTCAGGAAACCAGAGAGAGGTACTAAACCAATGTGCTACTTCATAAACAAATTTTAAATAATTGTTCATTAAAATGGTATAAAAATTCTAGATGAGAAAATATGGAAAACTAAGAAAATATTTATGTAATTCCTGTTTCTGTGTGAGTGCACTATTGAGGCCAACAATGATAGCTTACTGTCTGTATAAATGTTAATCCTTTGCAGTTCCAGATCAGAAACTTAAGTTAATGAGCTAGAAGATAAAGATAGAAATTGTTGGATTGCCTAACTAATAACAAAAAGCTGTATTTTTGTCCATAACGTTCAAACATAATTCCCACTGAGTTCAGTGCTCCACCTAGATGGATGCAGAGGGATAGAAGTTACATCATAAAACTCAGTTGAAACTATGCATTCTTGCTAACTGGAAGTGTGGTATGATTTGGGTATGTGACATTTAGTTTAGAAATGCAGAAGAACAGGCAGTTACTGTTCAATAATGTGATGAGTTTTACCGTAGTGAATAATTAGGTCCTATCCTGAAGCAGTATTGCACAATATCAACATCTGATAAACAGTTCAGGTGAAGAAGTAAGATAGTGGCTGGTTTTACTTAACAGCATTTGGGAGCGATTGTTGCTTCTTCACAGTGATAAATCTTGGCTGCATTAGCGAATGTTTATTAATAAAAGCTGAACAATAGTGTGGCTAGTATTTTGAATGTTCTATGGTTCTTAAATAGTCTTCAGAAAAACAGAATAACAAGCCTCCAAAAACCTCAGCTTTCCCAAAATATTTGCAGGATATAGTGAAAGATGTGCTGTTATACAGTGAAAATATACACTGAAGAACCAGATCTCCTGAATAGTTCAGAACTGAACAGTTACATCCCTCATTTTCTTAAACACACTGTTCTAGTATTTGCTGCTGCATTCGCACTAAGGAAAGATGACTTAAATTGGTGACATTTCAATGTTCTGTTCAGCTATAAAGAATGAGAATGTATGAATACAAACCATATTGAGCATGATTTCAATGTACTGACCCCCCTAAGCAATGTTAATACATCATAGTAAGGGTTACAAATATGTAGCTTTGTGGAAGTCAATTGAGCAAATAATTCTGCCAGCCTTTGCAGGGTAAATTGACTAGAAAATTTATGTGACTTACTAGTGCCTGATTCTTAGCTTGATATAGTTGCAGAAATACAAAATAAGACTGAGTATGAACCCAATGAGTAAACTAATAGAATGCCATTACTCCAGTGCTGCAAAAATTGAGGAAGAAATGCTAAAAGCAGTAATACTGTGTAATTGGTTATTTTTCCATTAAATATTCATAAAGCCTTGCTGTACAATGTTCAGTTAAGGTATTGATTGCAATTAAAATGAGCTATGTGACTGAAATTTGCTTTTTTTGCTTCATCTTATCTCAAAAGTGTGCTTAACATGCATTTAGAAGTGTTTTTTTCTCTCACATGTATGATAGAAAAGTGTGGTACCATTCACCCAGGTTAGCAAATTAATTGTTATGGAAAGTATTATAGTTGCCCTGTTTGTCTTCTAGATTCTGTTATTTCTTCAGGAAATCATTTCTGTGTTACCTGGATAATGAGAATTTTGGGAAGAAAAAGAAGAATCATAGCTGGCTCTAAACTTAAGTTTAAATATTTCCTTTACCAAAAAACCAGCATGTTCAGTTAAGTAACTTTATCTTCTTCATTCTGTAAAAATATACTTTTTTTTTCTTTTTTCTCCGAGAGTATTAAAAACAAAAGCCTTGGAGGGAACACTTACAAATTAATTTGTAGGTTGCAATTGAGCACCATGGAAATTAAAATAAATATTGTTCTAACTAAGAAGCATTAACAACAACAAAGAAGTTTGTGTTGGAAAAAATCTTTACATGCCTTAGAAACATGTTCAACACAATTTGACTTCATCTTATTTACGCAGATCAAATGATATAATTGCTATTTATCTTTACATGGATCTTTTTAGCATATATATAGACATTATATACCTTGTATGTTAAGCTAGTTTGGCAAGCATTACTTCTTTGTAGTGAGTTATTACTTATTATAAGGAACAAATAAAGGAAAGATGTGAAAAAATATTAGTGGAACATACATTGTTTATGAAAACCCTAGTAACTCTAGTTGTAGCTTTCTTATTTCTCGCAATTTGTGAGGCAAAACTATCAGCAAGATGGTTTCCTTATAACTGCAGCCTGGGATTTGGATAGAAGGCTAATAAAGGGAATTAAGATTTTACTTCTTAAGAATTTAATTTCCTGGCCAACAAAATTAGGAACTAAGAGAAGGATAGAAGTGCTCTCTCTTTAGCCCAGTATCCCTTCCCCTGCCCCAAGCAAGTTATTTGGAAGGTAATCTGAAGTAAGTAATTTCAAGAAAGGGGGTTATCTAAAAAAAAGATTAATTTTAGCCCAATGAAGTTTATCTCCTTGGGCTTCCCCTGTGGTCAGCTGAGAAGAGAGAGGTTCCTCCAGAGTACAACTCAGAGAGCCTAAATTAAATTTTTAATTTTAGGGTAGGATCGTAAGTTGACTTAACAGCACACAAAAACCCAAACCAAGCAACCAAGCAGAAAACATAGGGAGACAATGTCCTTAGGCTAAAGTGAGTCTCCATGGAAGTTCCCCTTTATACATATTGTCATGCCTTTCAATCTTTTGAAGGCATGTGGTATTATGAAAAGTTTTATTATGGGTGATGTACAGAATGGAGTAGGTCTAGGCTGTTTTTCTTCTCTTGTTCCTTCCCCCCCAGCGAATATCAAATTTGGTGTCACTGCTTTGTGTAGAAACATTTGAAAGAAATCTTAGATCGGTATTTAGCAACTGTATCCAGCTGTCATGGTTTAAGCCCAGCTGGCAACCCAGAAACCATGCAGCCACTTGCTCACTCCACTGCCTTCCTCTGCCCGCTCCCAGAGGGATGGGGAGGAGAATCTGAAGAATGTGACTCCCACGGGTTGAGATAAGAACACTCCAGTAACTACGGTATAACACAAAACCACTGCTGCTACCACCAATAATGATAAGGGAAATAACAAGGGAAGAGAGTACAACCACTCACCACCTGCCAACCAATACCCAGCCCAACCTGGGCAGTGATCTAGCCCTCCCTGGTAACTGCCCCCAGTTTATATAGTGGGCATGACGTGCTGTGGTATGGAATACCTCTTTGGTTAGTTTGGATCAGATGTCCTGCCTCTGCTTCCTCCTGGCTTCCCCTCCTCCCTGGCAGAGCATGAGACTCAGAAAGCCCTTGGTCAGAGTAAACATTACTGAGCAGCAGCTAAAAACATCGGTGTTGTCAGCTCTGTTCCCAGGCTGAAAGTCAAAAGCACAGTACTGCACCAGCTACTAAGGATTAAAAAATGACTGTTACTGCTGAACCCAGGACACCAGCCGTATCTGAATTGATGAATCTTTGAATGAAACCAGCATTTTCAGTAGACGAATCAGAGAAAATATCTGCATTTTCTGTAAGGAAAAAAAAAATCACTTCCTCAGCCTATCAGGTTCTGCTTTCTTTATATCAACTCTGATAACTGTACTAGGACTAATATAAAGCTAGTGTTGCTTCCATTTAACTGAATTGAAACAGAGATACAAGTAAACAGGAGAAAGTTTCTCTATGGGTGCCAAAACACACTCTAAGCAAAACTGCAAACAGGAGATTTTCAAGAAGACTTGAGATGAGACTTTTACTTTTGGATGCCGGAAAAACTTTTTGTCTATTGAAAACTTCAATAACCCTTTCTTTTTATGTGCCAAAACAAAAGTTTTGCTCTTCTTCAGGACATTGTCATTGTAGTTATAGACCAACAAGTTATATTTCACTCCTACTTTGTAGCAAATATGCATGGATGTATTTTGTTTAGGTAAACAAAACTTTTTTTTTTTTTTTTGAAGAAAATATACCGTATTAAATGCTTGATATTAAAGCATTGTGTTTGTATCACAGAAGCTTTGAACTTGGACTGATGACAAANAGTTTTTTGTTTAAGTAAAAAAAATTTTTTTTTTTTTTTTGAAGAAAATATACCGTATTAAATGCTTGATATTAAAGCATTGTGTTTGTATCACAGAAGCTTTGAACTTGGACTGATGACAAAAATATCATAGTAATTCCTCTCTGGACCAAAACCAAGAACTGGGATAAAACCTTTTAAAAAGGGAAATGCATACCTGTAAAACTGACTATGGAAGCAATCACATATGGTAGAATGAAATTACATATATTTCCCTTATAGTAAATCTGTTGCTTTAATGACATATAAAAAAATATTTTGTAGCTTAATTAAATGGAATTTTTCTTAAGACTATTTCTCTTTACGGCCAAAAAGAAGAAATATGGCAAAACTCTAATGGAAGTAAATAATTTTTAATAAATTAGTGACATAAGGCTATTTTCTGTCCTCAGACATAAATTTACAGTTTCTGTTTTGACAATGCATGTGCTAAAAAGATCAAGTCCAGCTTTAGCTCCTCTATCCATATTATGTCAGAAATGCTTCAGTTTTGCAGGACAGATTCTCACCACTGGAAACTTTATACTTTGTGTGCTGTAAAGGTATAATTCAACCTGTGTTTGGCCAGCCTCAGTTGTAGAGGCAGTGAGCTTGAACAGTGTATTCCTGTCCAAACAACTTCTGTGAAAATACTGTTCTATTTTTTGTCTGTCCTCTACCACAATACATTTTAAAAGCTTTATCACCAGGATTTGAAAATATTCATTCTCAAAGTAAAACTTTACTTACTTTCATGTGCTGTTTCATGTGTAGCTACTAGAATGCAATGTGATACATAGCTGAAGTTGTTCTACAAGTTAAGAAGGGCCATACTAGACAACAGAATCCACGTATATGGTAAATGCATGGAAAATTATATCATTTCCTAGAAAACATGATGTTTTGTGTTTCATTATTTGGTTGAAAAAGGGGGCAGTATTGTAGCTCCTTACTAGTCTGTTACCAAAAGATAACATTTTCTTTCCAATATATTCATACTGGCTATATCCTGAGTAATCAGTTGAAGCTCTTGTGATGTCAGTAGGTAAGAATTTTGGCTTTCTATGTTTTAGAAATTATTAATCACTTTAGGTACCTTAATGTACAACTATTGTGCTTATATCGAGAAACACTCCCCTTATACCGCCCCAAAAGACAGATACTTGCTGCTTTCTAGTAACTGTTTTCTGAGTGAAGGTGATCATGGTATTCAGAGACCATGAATGAAGCATAATAGCTCTTTAAAAATGAGTCATCCCCACTTGGTAACATTGCTGTGCTTGTCTGTACTGCCAGGATTTGATGTTAATAAGCTTTCCTTGCTTGGTTCTGTCCTACAAGCCTTACAACAAGAGGACAAGATATTGTTAACCCCTAAGGTTAATGACATGATATTTGACTTAGTGTTAACAGTGACCCAGCACAGGGAAAACTTAGATGCAAATGAAATGTACTTTGAAGAGTCTCTGTCTTCAAAGCCTTTCTGTAGTGAGTGGAAGCTTTGATTGTGCTTTGATTGTGATTACTGGAAAAGAAAGTAGATGACTTACAAAGTTTGATAGACAAGAATTAAATTAAAAGTAAATTAAAAACGAGTTTGCTTTGATCTTGTTTATCTATGAAGTTAGAATCTAGCAGTAGCACATGAAAAGATATAATGATATGTATCATGTATTTGTTATTAAAACAACCTCCTTGTGGAGTTTTTCTTATATTACTTGCAGTGTGAAATAACTTTTAGAGTTGTAAAATCTGTGGCTGATACATAGTATGTGTAATTTTTTTTTCCCAGAATTTGAATATCTTAAGGCGGAAGGCTCTCCACCCTACCTGAGACCAGTCTTTTACATTTTCTTGCCTACTGAGATCTGATTTTTATACTGACTTGAACTAGAAAGAAATATTTGAGAAAGAGATACTTCCAGATTGTGTCTCAGAAAGCTTGATTTATTCTTTTGCACTCTCCTGGTATAGACTCTGTGGAAGCAAAACAGTGGGAGTTGCAACAGCATCTTATAACATTCTCCCATTTGTATTACTGATTTGAGAAGAGATAATTTTCATGGTTTTTTGTGGCTCAGCCACATATGAGGCATTGGGAGCAGTAGTGTGGGCAGTACTGTGCAGCTGAGGATATTTGATAGGTAAGGGGGTGGCAAAGGAAGAAAATGGTAGGCTATGGTAACAAGAATGAAAAAAAGGCAGAGAATGGCAATAATCCTTTGTGGTTGGGGGGTGTGTAAACTTTTGTGCCAGTTTATTGATCTTCTGGGAGAAGATGGAAGGACAGAAGATTCTATACAAGTTTGCACCTGTATCTCCTATTAAATAATATTGCAATCAAATAGAATTTTCTTCATGCAGCTATAAAATTGGGAATATAATTTGATGTGTCTGTAAGCAAATGTGTGTATGTATATGTAAGACTGCAAAATTTGAAAAGTGCTGGCTCACTGTCTTTTTCCCTGTGAAATCCAGTACTTCTTGGATTCATCATACAAGAATTCAGCATTCTTGTATGATAAATATTAAAGAACTGAACACACTTTCAATGGCCTGCCTCTTAAGAACATCTGAAGCTTGTTCAGATGCAAGAATCTAAAATGTGACAAAGCAGGGAGATGCCAGACATTATTCAGACTGAGTTACATTTACTTCTTCAAGAGAACTACTTAGGACACCAGTGTAGTTCCATCCTGTGGCAGCAATATCTTAGTCCTGGCTGTGATGTTAGCATGCATTCTCTTGTGTTGACTAGAAAAATGGAAAAAACACAAAACCTTTCTCCACTACTTTCTTCTTTCTATTGTTCTATCCACCCCTTCAGCATTGGTAATTACTCATAATGGGCATAAAGGCAATTTTTCTTTGTGCAATTTTCTCATAATCAGTTTATTTCAGAAATGAAACCTGCTTCCACCAGAGAACATTAGAACTACATATGCATAAGCAAACCATTCACTTAATCCCACATGAGGATCATGTTTACATTACTCTAAAACTCTCAGTGTTTTCAACCGTATGCAGGTTAGGGCTTTCCAGATCCAGAGGTTGTATAATTAATTACTACTGTACCTCTCAATGCATCTAATCTGCTTTCAGACTTGCTTATGTGCTCTTTTTACAACTTTCTGAGATAACAAATTTGATTATTTAATTATATACTGTTCTGAAGCAGCTTCTTTTGTGCTTAAACTATTGCCTTATAACTGCTTCTGGCATCCTCATCCTTGTGTACTGAGAAGAATTGTGAGCAAATAATGGCCCACCCTCTCCAGTTTGTCTGTAGCTTTCCAAAATTTCTATCCTGTTTGCTTTTTGAAGTTGAAGTGATCTGATCTTTTTTTTTGTGTGGAAACATTTTGCGATTTCTGAAAATCCTTTCTTCTATGTACCTTTTCTATTTGTGTTGTGCTTTTTTTTTTTTTTTTTTTTGGTTTTATTTGATTTTTAAATT
>NDXB01019933.1:21834-34753 GCA_002631895.1 Agapornis roseicollis | reverse complement strand
TTTTTTTTTTTTTTTTTTTTTTTTTTTTTTTTTTATTTTTTTTTTTTTTTTTTTTTTTTTTTTTTTTTTGTTTTTTTTTTTTTTTTTTTTTTGAGGTATGATTAGAACTGTTTTGAAAATCTGGGGATAATATGCTCCTAGTCTGTCTTGTTCTCAGTTATTTTTTACTAATTCATAGCATTTTTGCATTTTGGGCTGCTGCTGAACGCTATTTTCAGAGAACTATCCAAAATTACTTAGATATCTGTGTGGTTATTTTTCCCCATGTGCTTTGATTTGCATTTTTTGACCATGTATTTCACCTGCCATTTTATCATTCAGGTGCTCAGTATCCCTCAACTGGCTTTAGCTCTTATTATGCCATCTCATCTTTAATCAGCTGTACACACCCTCTTTTTCAGATTCTTCATGCCTATGTTGAATACCACAGTCCATGTGGAAGTGTAGTCTCTGCAGCAGAAAGGCAGACTTCCAGCTCCTACCCTTTATTTTCTTCCTTAAATTACAAGAGGCCTTTCCCTCTTGTCCTGTGACAGTAGAGTTTTCTTAAGGTATTTGGTAGAGAGTTTTGTCAAAACCTCCCTTTGATAATACACATTGCCTTTATTAAAATGTGTTATTTTATGTCATCCTGTCATTCTCACACCAGCATCTATTTAGTAACAAAATATTAATTTTTATGTAGGACAGTTACCATCTTAAAGTTAGTAGTTAAAGTCAAGTAGTTAATGTGCAGCTTTTTGTCTTGGCATTTGCTAAAACGTTGTTCATAGGCATACTAAAACCCTAAAACTTTGCTTAAGAACAAAACTTCTGAAGCATTGCTTTTTCAGCATTCCTTCTATTTTAAATTATAGTCTTATCTGTGTAGTTCCATGGTATTGTTAAAATTACAAAGACCTGTTATATCTTTTTTTAAGATGCATTTTCTAAATATTTTACCTGGGTTTGTATTTTGTGTTTAGTAATTATTAGAATAATTGAATTGCTGTAATTCAATTTTTTTAAATTTAAAATGTATTAGCCACATCCATTACTTCATTATAACTTTAAGTTCATTCAATATAAGGAAAGACTAAAAAATGGTAAGACAATAAAACTCTATGCATAAGACAATATAGTTATTGAACTACATACTTCTATACTAATTGTAAGTAGGCAAATACAGAATACCATTTTGCCTAATTTTCATGTATAAGGTTATAAAATGAGCATAATTAGACACAAATCACAGTTTCTTAAGTAATGACAATAGCAATATTAAATTCTAGCAGAGCTGATAAAGTGCTGTGAAATAGGGCTAAGAAAGATGAGTTCTGACACATTTAGCTCAGTATCAAGATGTGAATGCTGCTTCACCCCTACTTGTGTCACCTTGCCTCTCTGCCAGGAGTTATCAAACTTTTGGCAGCTACAGTGTAACATGTCATACAACATGTCATACATGTCATACAACTTCAGTCATTAGCAGCTTGAGCTAAACTGCCAGTTGTCAACTGAGGTGACCAAAAAGCAATTATGTGCCTTATTTACTTGCTTTTACTGTAGACATAGTGCATTCTTTCAGAGACAGACTACAACTGGAGTGGTATCTTAAGTTTCTATTCCAAATTTTGACCCATATATGTATGTCCTCTTTCTCTTTTAAAGTCTCTTCTATGAGTAACTCTGCTCCTTTTACCTCCCTCTCACCTCTCCCATTTTCATTTTAGGTTTTGAGGGCAAAATTGTAAACCCTAGGAAATAAAATGTAAATCCCAAAGTAATTCTCTGATTTAACCTCACCTTGTTGTTAGGGGCTCCCTGTGCACAACACAAATAAAACCATAGTAAATGTGAGGTTTTTTTAGATGTTGATGAGATTAGATTGTGCATAAAGCTGGTATGCCAGGTCTTGGATCAACTCCTGGATATAATCAGTGATGGAATGGTGTTGGCTAAATAACTTTATGGATACCATAATGTGGGGTAATTGCAAAAGCGTTTGTCTGACAAGGGGGAGGTTTAGATTGGATATAAGGAAGAAGTTCTTTACTGTGAGGGTGGTGAGGCACTGGAATGGGTTGCTCAGGGAAGCTGTGAATGCTCCATCCTTAGCAATGTTCAAGGCTAGGTTGGACAGAGCCTTGGGTAGCATGGTTTAGTGTGAGGTGTCCCTGCTTATGGCAGGGGGGTTGGAACTAGATGATCTTAAGGTCCTTTTGAACCCTAACTATGATTGTCATCAGATGTGGCTTACCACATTGGGCCCCCACGCTGTTGATAAACTTGAGCAAATCCAGGGAAAACTACTATGTCATGAGGTACACATTTTGTGAGGGGATGCTGAGGGAATGAACTGGTAACTGCTTACCCTGGAGAAGGAACTAGTTGCAGTCTTGCAGTACTTAAAACACCGTTAGTAAAAAAATGGACTCAGGCATTTTACAGAAGTGCATGCCAGGGGAACGAGACAGTCATCATAAAGTACAAGGGTTGTTCTGACCACATGTAAGGGTGGTGGTGGTGGGGATTGCTGTGGTTGCAATTGAACACTGGATCAGATCTACCATAAATTCTGCAGTTTCTGTCCCTGGAAGTTTTCAAGTTCCAACTGGATAAAGTCTAAAGCAACTTAGTCTAGTTTCTTCAGTGCTGACCCTATGTCAAGGAGGAGGTTGGTCCAAATGTCCTTCAAACTTGAAGAATTCCGTGAGTCTGGAAATTGAGCCTTCAGCCTGGCCATTATACAGTAACAAAAGATAACTGTAGTCAAATAATTAGTCAGCAGTCAAAATCCATACAATGGCTGAGTATTTGAATAAGTTGATAGGATAGTTATTCCTTTCCTGGTGTACAGCAGTATTTAAAAAAGAACCTCAATGGAATTGAACTCATGTTTCTTTTTTTCATAAAAAAGAAATGAGACTTTCATGCTCTTTTGGGTGTATTGATTCTGCAATGCAAACAAAACCATGTACATCTGTCCCTAAAGTAAGCAAATGTGAATCTGATTTTGTCCAGAAAGCATAAAAAGAGAATAAAATACTTGCCTTGCTGCTTTGCTATTTACCTATGCAAGATGGAAAGCTAACTATAATCTGCTTGCTTTAGAGACCACAATTGCATTTTAGAATCTTAAAGAAAGCTATTTATTGTGCCCTCTGGGATTACACTTTGTAACTGGGAAATAAAGAATTTTGATTAATTTCTTCATTTGGAAATTTTTTTGCTTGACTAGCAACAAGACTCTTGGGTCACTGAGCAATAGTGTTCTGCCCTATTTGCCTTCAACTTATTTGTGTTTCTAAGTTAGGCTTTTGGTACTCATTTTTTCCAAATTATATTAAGTTGTGATCCTGGAAAAGATAATAGTTTATAGAGTGCTTCTATGTGAAAATTGCATTTGAAAATTTTACTTCGTGTAATAACCTGAAGGTTTTTCTTAAACAAGAATGAATTGGCATTAAAAGATACATATTTCCCCTCCTCCCACCCTGATCTTACATCTACCCTCCCCACAAGCCAGTTTATTCTCTTTTTATATTAACTAAGGATATAGTCAAGTGGCAAATTGAAAAAATATCGTCTCAGGCTCCCAGTTCTGCCTACATGATAGACAAAAATAAATGTGTAACTACAATGTGATGTGTAATGCATGCAGTGCAGACAGTAGAAACATAGGTTTCTCCGAACCTGTGAGGAGCAGAATAAACCCAAATGACTCTGTGTTACTTAGTGTATGATGCTTGTTTGGGCAAAAGTATGTTTTCTGGTAGTACTACCTCCTGATATTCTTAATACTACTATCAGTAGCAGTTTCTTTTGGGTGATTTATCAGTGCCCAGGTCTTTTGTGACAGTAACAATTAGTCCAGTCTCCTTAACAAATTTGAATATTTCTTTCAAACAGTAAATTGTTCAAATAGTAAGTTGGAGGAGGAAGAGAGCAACATTTTTGCTCAGTTAAAATTTTAGGATTTTCTTCTATTTTAAGGTCACTGCCTTTCTGTTGTAAGACAGTAAGTTTTTTCCAGATACTTCCTAGTTCTAAATTCCTTTTTGAACTACCCTTCTGAATAACACTCAAGGTACTGTTCTCCTGCTCTTATCTTCACACTTTCTTATACGCTGTTCCTTTTGCTTAGAAATCCTAATTCTCCATGCCAAATATTCACCCACTTCATGTTCTCATTTCCCCTTTAAATTGCATTTCCTTAACATCTACCAAAAATAATCTGTAGGTTAAGAAACATCAACTGTGCCTAGGGTTCTGACACTCTTTTGGTTGTCAAATTTGCTACTGCAGGCTGAGTACTTCAACTTGTGCTGCTGTTCTTGTCATTCGAGGTGAATGGGAAAAAAATGAGGTGAGTAAGAAGTAGGATGAGTTAAAATTTTTGTTTACAAGGTAACAGAACTTACAGAAACATGTATCTGGATTGCAGATTGAAGGGGTTTTTCACTTGGGGGGAGTTATTTGTGCTTTGAAGGGGGAATGTGGTTGGGGCTTTTTTTACACAAAACAAAGGAAAGAATTGTTTAAATGGTAAAACCAAATTTATTTAGAAATGATTAGCTGGAATTTAAAATGCAGGAGGCATACCTAAGAACTTTTAAATGGTAAGATCCGTTAGGCAGTTGTGACTATTTCATGACCTAGTCTGGCATATGGTATGCTTGTGCAAAGGTTTGTTATGTGGTTTGGAAGACAGTTTCCTGTGAGTTAGAGGATCTACTGTAATTAAAATTTAAACTGGTTCAGGTTTGGAGAGCTTTCACTAGGGATTTGAGCATAAACCATCAGTAAGCCCAGTGAAAAAAACTTATAGCTTTCTCTGGTATATTTTGAAAGACTGAACATACGGCTTTGTATTTACTTCAGCTTCTACTTTCTGAAGAAGCTTCCTTGCTTTTGGCTAAGAAATATGCACGAGTATTTGGAGAGCAATAAAGGAATAAAACAGTAGATAGAAAAAAAAGAAAAAAGGAAAGGATAGAGATATGTGCATTGTTTTCTCTTTTGCCACAGCACCACAGAGTCCTTGGCCATGTTAATTCTCTGCTCTGGAGAGTATGTCTTAAAAATGACCCTGGAAACAGCTGCCAATTAAATTAATGTAACGTTAGTTCATGTTGGATGCAAACCATTGAATGAGAAGGAACAGACGAGTAAAAGTCTTCAGGTCTGGAATCCCTGAGGAAGTGACACCTTCCTTTGGTTCTTTTTCCACAGCTGTCCTGTTGTCTCCAGCACAGTAATGTGGGGAGTGCCAGGTTCTTGCAATGGCATTGACTGGAAAAGGGCACGTGCTCTAAAAGCCTCGCAAATCTGTTCTTCCCCATAACTCCCTTTGGGTGTTCTTTCCACACAAGAGCTGTGTTCAGTATCTTAGACACATACTTAAACAGACAAAATTGTATTATTGGAGTTTTATTTTAAGCTGATTAGGTTAAAGAAAAATCCCAGAATGAATAAAAACTGGAACTTTTTTTTTTTAATAAACTTGTGTACTATTTTTANGCTGTGTTCAGTATCTTAGACACATACTTAAACAGACAAAATTGTATTATTGGAGTTTTATTTTAAGCTGATTAGGTTAAAGAAAAATCCCAGAATGAATAAAAACTGGAACTTTTTTTTTTTTAATAAACTTGTGTACTATTTTTAAAACCCTGTTTTCATGGGGAAGAAATATATATAACTTAATATATAACTTAATTTCCTTAAATTCATTTTAGTGCTAAATAAAAACAAAAACTGGAACTAAACACTTGCATCCAAAGCAGAATAATTTATAGAAGTTTGATTCATGAAATATTAACTCCTAATTGCCTCAGGAACAAGTGGAATCAGGAAACTTTCAGGCTGCCAAAAATACAGTTACCTTAAAAGAAAAAAAGTGGTATTGCCTTCCGCATCTTTATTGTCAGGGTGGACACTCCCTGGAAGTGTCCAAGGCCATGCTGAACAGGGATTGGAGCAACCTGGTCTAGTGGAAGGTGTCCCTGACCGTGGCGGACGGCTTGAACTAGATGAGCTTTAAGGTCTGTTCCAATACTAACCATTCTATGATTTTACTTTGTACAGTTGTATGTATGTAACTCAAGTTATTACAGTTATCACAGAGAAGCCTTTTATTAGTCCTGGGGCTACAACTTTTGTGTTTTGGTAAACTGACTGAAGTAACATCTTATTATCTTGCAAGCTTAAATATCTAATATGAGAAACCACTCTCAAATTAGATGCAGCAGGAAACAAGATTTTCTGCGTTGCAGACAATAGAGTATTCCAATTTCCATGTAGTAGCTCTCATTATATAGGCCAAGAATGTGGATGAGTCAGATTTAGTTGTGGTTTTGGGGGTTTTTTTTTTGTTTGTTTGGTTGGTTTATTCCAGTGACTGTATCTGTTATATCAAAATTTTGAGGTCCTACTGCAAAATATTAAAGGTTTTCTATTAAGATGTTCTGGATCTGTTTGTTTGTTTGGTTGTATGGTTGTAGTTTTAGATTTTTTTGAGGTAGCTAATGAATGCCAGCATTTTTTTTTTGTTCATTTATCTTAAATTTTATAAATGTGCTTTGTGTTTATGTTACAAATGTACAAAAGACCCTGTTTTGCTCATGCTAAGTTTGGGTGAAGTAAGTTTAGTGGGTTTTTTTAAGTACTTCAAAGCTGCAAAACTTAATTCAATGTATGATGTGAATTCCATATGCTTTTACAGCTATACAAAAGGAGTGCAAAAAGGTACCTTTTTAGTACAGTAATGTTTTACAACCACTTTGCAGGACAACAAAGAAAAAAGTTATAAAAAGCAGGTCTGAATTGTGCAGTTCAGCTGTGTTCATGAGTATGCAACTCCCATTGTTGACAAATGAGTTTCTTTTCTTGACCCGGCACAGTATGAGGTCAAGAAATATTAATAAAATACTTTAACTGTTTATTTCTGCTTTTTTTTTATATGTCCTTGTTGTGACATGGCAGAGCATTTGAGGTTAACTGCCAGGCTACCAGTGGGGATATGGAGTAAAGCACCTTTAAGCTTTTGCTAATGTAGTGCTTGATGGTGATTCAGAGAGGGTAAGTTAACTGATTATAATTAGCTTTCTCTACTATGGTAAAATGAGTTGCATAGAGAACACAGTGAAAGCCAAGGGCCTCTAAATACTTTTCCCTTTTATGGAATAGAGCTCCCAGATCACCATTTCCTGGAGATTGTACTCTAAGCCTACACAGTGGTAAAAGAAAGTTCTCTGTATTCACTGGTCTATATCTGACTATGTATTTGAGCTCATGGGATCATTTTTTTTCCTAACTATTTTAAGCATTATAGTTCACAATAACAGAGCAAAACATCAAGAAGCACTTCATCCTCTTTTCTTTCTTTTTTTTCATTACATTGTCTCATCTTCGTGTGGGAATACACAGAATTTGGTGAATAGAATAGGTAATTTGTTGTTTGGGGGTTTTTATCTCATTTTGTAGGTACGTAAGGCTCATGCAGACAAAGGTTGTAGATCTTTGCCCACATCCACTTTTCTTGTGACATGTGAGTTAATCTCTACAAGTATTTAATTTTAAAAGGTAATTTTGAAGCTCTTGCAATTTCTGAAAGACCGGAATATGGGTGAGGGGATCATTTAAGCTGATAAATCTCTACAATAACATAACATCCTTTGGTAGGTTAAAAGTAGGCCAGGCAGTGTTTGATCAATGTCTAATGAAAGAAATAACAGTATCTTGAAATTGTCTTAGTGACTAGATGCTAACATGTGCTTATGCATCTTGACTGTTTTAAAAGTGCAGATGTATATTTTTTTGTTGTTTAACCTTTCAGTATCTTCAGGAACAGTAATTACAGTTGATTCAGTTGGTTTCTCACTGTATTGCATATATTGTTAACATATCATTTCCTTCTTTGGCTGAAACATATTTATGCTTGTGAAAGGGAGATAAAGCTGGCAAAGCTAATGGTAGTATGAGTCTAAAGGCTGTTTAGCTGGCAGATGAGCCAGGCTTAGAACCAGGATAGTCACGCTCTTTGCAATTTGATTCAGGGTTCAGTAAGGCTGTAAGCTGCATTTGTAGATAGAGGTAGGAATTTCTGTAGGTTCAAAGGCTGTAGTCCTCCCTAATGCCCTACTGAAGAAGTAAAAAATGCACCTTCCAGGAAATAAACTTTTTAAGGAGATTTTTTTCTTTTCCTCCCACATTTGTGAGATGCAGATAAGCTCCTCTAATTCTTGTTAATGTTCTCATGAAGCCCCCTTTTCTTATGTTTTGACTCTCACTGACATTTGCTGGGGCTATTTTCATTGCCTGATCAAATAGACATAAGGTCACTTCAGCAGTGATGGAAGATCATTTATTCACTTGTATCTTAAGGATCTATCATTTCTAAACATTCACCTTTCCTAGTAGTATCAGAAGGCAGTAATTGATTTGGAAAATAACAAAACTCTTCACGTGGAAAATGCACAACATGGTGCAAGAAGGTGGCCTCATTGGATACCTCCATTTGTATTTACAAAATGTGATGTTTGTACTGGTTAAGCACCAGAAAGTCTTTAAGGGATCTGGACTACTGATTTTAAGAGCACTGCACAGTTATAATTCATATAGTTTATGAATTGAACAATGCCCTTATATATTTTGTTGAGATACCAATAAGTACTAACCCTTGCTTTGGCATCATAGAGGACTGCAGAAGTGCAGTCAGCATGTACAAAGGCAGAATTTGTTTTAAGAAGCCTCAGAATATGAATAACTGTATGCAGCCTTTTCGCTGCTCCAGTAGTGTCCTTAGCACTGGGGTTATCTGGAGAGATGTTAGGGAAAAATGGAAAGTCAGAAAAAGAAATTTTCCTACTGATCAGCACCACAAAGATATGGAGCTTTTTCCTAGTTGCAAGATAGCTCTGTAAGGAAATCAGAGAAAGGTTCTAATTGTGTCACAGACGGACTGAACTCCATCCACTCCAAATCTGGGGCTTGTTAAGGTGGCATAAATTCATCTTTCTACCCTCTGTTCTCCCTTGGCTGTACTTTCTGTGCTGCTGCATCTCTAAGACAACATAGCTCGGGATTTGTCCCTTTCTATTCTTAGACAAGAGTGCTGATTATTTTCTTTTTCTTTTAAAGTTTTCTTGCTTTGCTTTTGAAATGTGAAAAATGACCTGAAACATGATGGGTTTCTTTTCTTTTTCTTTTTTTCTTAATTTTTAAATTTTTTTTTAAAAATTTAGTATGTGCTAGGAACTCAGATAAGACTAGGAATAAACCACCTTGATGCAATAGCTTATACACCTCCACACAGGACTGCAAACACTCATTGGTCATGACTTGAAATAATCCTGATTTTTCAGGCCCAGAATTTATTAAGATTATCAGAACCCTTATAATTTCATAAGTCAAACACTAAAAGGGATTAAATGAGCAGCCAAATTTCTCTCTTCCCTTTTTTGTTTTTGTTTGAATTTAAGTTCTTGCAAACTCAAAAAGCACGTAGGATGACAGGATTTTGTTACAGAGATGAAAAGCAAGTCCATATAACTTTTTTTAGCTACCTTGCTTCTTGATTGTCTTCGTGTGTTAATAGTCGGTGATTGTTTGATACAAAAGTATTTAACTGTGGAAACACATAGATGTTTAATGCTACTGCCTCATCTCCATGGGTTTATTAAAATACAGGTAATCATTAATGTCTGGTTTCCATCCTATTAGGGCCTTTAAACATATTTCACCTTAAAAACATTTTTAAATCTTTTTATTCATATAAAGCTTCCTGTATTCTTCTTATTAAGAGATGGGTAAAATCATGATGCAAACATGAGCTTCCACTTATTGCAGTAGAGCTAGAAATTCATCTGTAACTGGTTCAAAATGTCTACAAGAGCTTGAAACATGTTGTTGCTACAGCATATACTGCTCTGGAAAAGATGATGCTTGCTGTTTAAAACTAAGTTTATAGCCTGATCTTCAGAATGATGTCATATATGCTAGGTCTTTTCCACACTCTTTATCAAAGAACTTCAATTAAACAATTCTTTTTTTCCTGAACACACTAATACTTGTGTATAGATTATTTTTACAGTCAAATAGTTCTATATTGAATTTCATGTGAGGTGGCCCTGTATTCTTCTTCTAGTAAAATAGAAAATTCAGTTTCTAATATAATGCGAAATAAATCTAATTAAAGCATGGGTTTTAGCAGCTTCTGTAGTCCAAAGTTTTCATGCATTCTGCAGGTTTTACAACACCATTTTTTTCTGTGGAAGCTGATGTGAAGAACTTGTCACTACTGAGGCTGTTTTAGTATTTCCTGTGAATGCATTTTTCTGTTTTTTGTTGGTGTTGTTTTGTTTTTAAATAAACATAAATATTTTGACAGTTTTGTCAGCTTCAATAAACTGACATGTTCCTGAATACATTCTGAATACGTTTCTTTGCACTTCCCTGAAATCAAAACTGTAGAAGGTTAATCTTGCAATGCTGCTAAGTGCCTTGAACATCAAATCGTCTCTTCATCTTAACCTTCTTGTTCCATCTATCTTGATTTCCAGAAAAGTAAAGGAGTTGAGATGAGATTAGTAATCCAGATTTGGGAGAAGATAACATGTTTTGGAAGTTGAACTCTTTGGCATACTATTACACTTGTTACGTTATTGTTTGATTGTATAGCTCCATTCTGTACACAGCTGTGAATTAACTGTAAAGGGAATATCGTTAGCCCTTAGTAGTCCAGACAGTAACTGTTCACCAGATTGTCTCTTCTAACAGTGTCGTTTGTCATCTGTAAACACTACAGATGTAGTTGACTACGAGAGTTGTTCCTTAACTAGCCGGTAGGTGTCATAGTTAATCTTGTAATGCATAACGCTGTAGCTACAAGGATTAGTACTCATCGCAGAGTACTGTACAGCCTTTAATGCTAACAATATCCTTGTGAAGGCAGTAGCTCCCATAGATAATAATAACAAGAATCCTCTTATATATTTGGGAGTGACTTTTTTTTTTTTTTTTTTTTAATTTCTTTTTTTTTTTTATTTGGTCCATTACAGCCTTTTTACCTCTGAAACGTCCAGCACAGCCTTGTCTTGTGCAGATGCACACCAAGTCTTTGTACAATTCACTTAGGCCTTGATCTTGCTTAAAGGAAGAGTGCCACCATCTGGGTTTCCAGTTTTATTCCTTTCTTTCATATCTGAGCTCATGGTCTGTCACGTTAGGACTTTGCTGGCTGCTAAAAGACATATTACACGTATCCGGGATGCTATTTCCCTCTTAAAGGATTTTTAGAGGTAGCTTGATCACAGGCAAAACAGTCATAGTAACAAAAAAAACCCAAAACCAACCAACCAAAAAAGAATAATATGTAAAATGGAGGAAAGAGGTGGAAATAATTTCAAAATGGAAGGTTATCCATTTTGAATGTTTTTATGAAGTTATACTTGGCCTTAAAAGCTTTAGCTAATAAACCACAAGATAGCATTTCTAATTTTAAACTTCAATACTGCTTGTTATTGTAAGTGATCTCAGTGAATATAGAGTTTTAAACAGATTTTATTTGTTTTTTTGGCATCTCACACAGCCTGCAGATCACGAGGCCTCAGCACTAATGCCTTCAGGCTAACTGGAACCAAATATTCTCAGCAGTGCATGGTCCTGTTAGTCCACCTTGCAGTTCCACGTGCTTCACACTGCCCACCATGCCAACCTTACCTGAAAACAAGGGACAATCAGGAGAGGCACAACACAACATTTCTCCTGCAGCCAAAGTAAGCACTCTTACAAAGCTGTTTTCTGACAGTTCTTGTAAACCTGAGATTGAAACCTCTGTGTGTATTTAGGTTTGCATAAAATAAAATATAATCATTGCTGTGTATTAGTATGTTTTGATTAATTGATGAAGCTATGAATGACCTTTCAGTTGATATTCTTAGGATTCTTCAAATATTTTATAGACTGAGGAATGTGAACTGAAGTTGCTCAAGCATTTGTTTATCAAACTGATCTAGAGACTTATGTGGCTGGCTGTTCTGAAGCAGTTATATATGAAAGCTGTCCAAAAATGTCCATTGTGATGCTATTACAGAAAACTTAAGCCTCTGAGAAAAGGACTTAGACTTGTACTTCACAGTAGTCTTGAAACACCTAGTGTTGCCTTTACAGATTTAGAAGATGCTATGCAGTTCATGTGTGTCTGAAAGATGGGAATCTGCTTTTTGGTTTCTAGTCTTTCTCTGTGCTTTATTTGCCACAGCAGTAGCTGAACATATACTGGGACTACACAGAGAGCAGGTGGGTGCTCCCCAGATTTTGCTACTAAAATTTGTGGCATCTATATGTTTTTACATGTTTTATTTGCAGGTAAATTTGTAAAAACTCAATAAAACAGTATCATTCTCCCTTTTGAATAATTCACACCACTGCAAAAAAGTAATTTTATGTTCTAGTAAAGTGAGGGGGGTTTTTTTAATTGTTAGATTAGGTGAAGTAAAGAACCTTACTGTGATTACAACATCACTGGTTGTACAGATCATCCTGTTTAATGCATACTGGTATAAAGAAAGGATTTATAATCTGGCACATCCTCAATTCAAAATGTATGACTGTCACTGAGGACACTGTATTCTACATTTTAGGTGAAAACATCCGCTACTTTAACATTGTTGGAAAATATTGTCAGCAGCAAGCCCTACACTGATTTGTCATGCATTCCATCTAAATTGCACATTGTGCTGAGTATTAGTTTCCTGGCTTCAGATAAACACCCCAGATACATGCAAGTTAGTTAGACTACTAGCTGAGAACATATATTAGGTCAAGAAGATTTTAAGATTTTGTTTCCCTTTCCCTCCTTTTTTTTTTTTTTTTTAACTCACCCATGTAAAGAGTATTTTGGTAGAAAAGACTTGCTGGGTCAGATATACCCAAA
>NDXB01019933.1:0-21799 GCA_002631895.1 Agapornis roseicollis | reverse complement strand
TTTTAATATTTTTTTTCCCATTCCCACCTTTTTTTTTTTTTTTTTAACTCACCCATGTAAAGAGTATTTTGGTAGAAAAGACTTGCTGGGTCAGATATACCCAAAGAGAAAAAAAAGTGAAAGGCTAACAGACATCAGTGAATCTAAGGCTGAATGTGCTTATCAAATGGGAGACATGAAAAATTCCAACCATCTAATCTAATCTATCTATCTATATATATAAATGCATTATGCAAGCCTTTTAGAGGTAGGTTTTAAATGAACTATGATAATGTGATAGTTCATGAATCAGTTAACTGTGCAAAATGCTTCTTTTTAGATAAATTGGGATTTTTAGGCACAAAGTAACACTGAAAGGATTTTAACCAACACACACTCTTCATGAGCCTACGTAAGGATTGCAACTAGTCAATGCTATGAAGAATTCCATCTCATTCATACATTTTATCACTCTTAGATCTTGCTGCAGTCCAAGTTGTACAGCATGGCTATATAATAAGGAGAATAGCTTATTATTGTGCGATAAGGACTTGCAAGCAAGGAGAGGTCATCAGAGGGCACACAACTGGTGAACTTGTTTTCTGCATTAAACTTTCCAAGTCTAGAATCTCATCTCATCTCATCTAAAGTGGTGTCTGGTGTCTGACGATTTCCTCATTCTGTTTCAGGAGATACTTCCCCACCTTTTCCCTGCATGCACAAATGCACACACATTCACAAAAGAGTTTTGAGAAAAAGAAAATGAACCTTCCATCACATGTAGTTTCTTGTTTACTTCAAGTATCTTTTACATGATGGGAAGATTTAAAATTAGAGATTATTTAAATCCCCATCTCATTTAAAATACTGCTTTCTGAGATACATAACTTTTCTGAGGCCTTTCAAATAAGTGCCTGTTTTGGGCCAAATTTGTTCTGAAATTCAGTTGAGGCCTTTAATTAAGTTCTCAGAATATGGCCAGCTGGCAGAGAGTTTTCTTATTATTATTATTTTAATTTTTTTCCTCAGTGCTTTAAAGATCTGAGGTGGTGTTACAGGAAAGCTTTCTCATCTGACTGGCCTGGCAGGGTAGCTCTTTCAGCAGTGAGATTTTCTTTTTTTCACCATTACTGTTCAAATCCAGCCAAATTTGAATGGATTATAAAACACCTAAAAATGCATAAAGGCATTTCATGGATGCTTAATGAGGGCTTGGTAGATCTTAGTAGCTGGAATGTCTGCAGATCCTACCCACCCTGCGTATCCCTGAGCCTCTTGGATCTTCTATGGGCCATACTGCTTTTGCCATCCTCTCAGCCCTGCAAGAGCCTCCCTGATAGACTAGATACCACGTGATCATAGAATCATAGAATAGTTAGGATTGGAAAGGACCTTAAGATCATCCAGTTCCAACCCCCCTGCCATAACCAGGGACACCTCACACTAAACCGTGCTACCCACGGCTCTGTCCAACCTGGCCTTGAACACCGCCAGAAATGGATCACTCACAACTTCCCTGGGCAGCCCATTCCAGTGCCTCACCACCCTAACAGTAAAGAATTTCTTCCTTATATCCAACCTAAACTTCCCCTGTTTAAGTTTGAACCCATTACCCCTTGTCCTGTCACTACAGTCCCTAATGAAGAGTCCCTCCCCAACATCCCTATAGACCCCCTTCAGATACTGGAAGGTTGCTATGAGGTCACCACACAGCCTTCTCCTCTCCAGGCTGAACTGCCCCAACTTTCTCAGCCTGCCTTGTAGAACATGTGGATCCGTTCCCACCTAAGTGATAGAGGTGGAGTCAGTTTTCCCCTACATTTTTATGGAAGCAGGGGACTGGGACAAAAAGGAAGCAAAAACTCGGTAGCAGGCAGTCAATGGGAGGGTGAGGGAAAACTTCTGTATCATCTTCGTGTAGATGTACAACTCCAAGTTGTGAGACAGCTTAAGCTTACTGTTAAAGCTTCTCTTCCAAGATCTGCATATAGTAATCTTCTGAGTACTCTTCAGAGTATAAAGATATCTTTTGATTCAAGCCAGCTGGCCCTGCAAAGAGCTTCATGCTCTAGCTCTTCCTGCTCCTCTCCTATACAAATGTACAGTAGGTCTGCATGTGTCTCACCTAGAAGCTGAACTGCTGTAGCTGTTGACCGAGGTTAATAATGTATTCTACCAGACCTGAACTAGCCTTGACTACCACAATTTTATTGGGATTTTTTTGTTTGTTTGGTTGGTTTTTGTTCTTTTTAATAAGCTGGTTTTAGAGTCCTAAAATGGACTTGGGTGGCTTTAAAGCTGATGTTACATCGTTCAAAAGCTTTTTTTTGTTGGTAGTCATGAGATTAGTATCAACAATGTGCATGTGTACTCAGCTGGTTTGCCCTACAAGCAGGGCAGTTACCTGAATTTTTGTCATTGACTGTTAGGCAAAATACATTGTTACTTAATAACATTTTCAATAATATTGCTAAAGATTGCTGTCGAACTATTATCATACAATGTCAGCTGTGCACTTGAATCACATATCATGCTTTTACATTCTAACATTTTCAATATTGCAAGGATATTTTCCTTAAAGTTTAATCTTGATATTGTTTTCTTGGCATATTTTTGATTGTTCTCTCCTGTGACTGATAATCTGGACTTGCCAATGAATGTCATTTGAGAATTAGGAGCATAGAAGTTTGGAGTTGTCCAAGCAAAGCATATGTTTTTGCCTTTGAGAGGAAGAAGGGTTATGTTATATACTTTAATATTATACTGCTTTCAAAATGCTTCTCTAGTTCTTTGATATTATCAGAAAATTATTTCAACAAGAATAAAACAGCACTTGTCGTGATGGTGAAAGGAGTTTTATTGTATCTGATATATATTAACAGTCACATAATCATTAGTTTTCTGTGTGTATGTAATTCTATTTCAATTTCTAGGCTACTTGTTCATTATGACAAACCTTATGATTATGCTAATTTCTCCACATGACAGGAGTTGACTGAAATATTCATTGATAGTTTTTGTTTCAAATAACTGAAATTATTTAATTTTCTCTGTTCTAAAATGTGAACTTCTGAAACTGTGAGACATATTATATGCTTCATTCTGTAAATGCCTAAAGTAGTGCTTTTATAACAGCTTTATTACCTGCCTACTTAATATTACTGAAATAAATGCTATTCTGAATTCATTACACTTGTGTCAACTTCTAGTAGGTAAACATCCTTAAAAGGAGTAAGCAGAATAGAACAGCAAATGTTCTATCAATAAAAACAAAATTAACAGTTGAAGGTAATTGGCTTTTTGCCATGGAGAGCAAACATGCTCTTTTAGAAAATCAGAAGCATCACTTCCTTGAGTAGTTCATGCCCCAGGCCTGTCAGTGTTTAAGAGGCATTTGAACAAAGCCCTTAATACCATACCTTAACATTTGGTTAGCCATGAAGTGGTCAGGAAGTTTGGACTAGATGATCATGGTGGGTTCTTCCAACTGAAAATGTTCTGTCCTGTAATCTAATCCAATGCCCACTGAAGTAAAGATCTCTTATGAAACTTTGGGATGTTATTTCAAGAAAAACTGATATTTAAATAATTAAATAAAATAAAATGCTTGTATGTACAGGTGCCTACCAGGAGCAACTAGTATTGAATCTAGAAGTCATTCTGTAAATTTTGCAAGTTGATTGATGGCAGTCCCCTGGCACTTCTGGGAATCTTTCCCTCCAGCTATAAATACTCACAGTACTATGACATGTTCTACTTATCTCATGACTGTACCCTAAAATAAAAATTGCAGCTTCTAACAGGTACCTACCCTCTCTGCATGATTTTATGTGAATCACTTTTCAACTTCTTGACTAACTGTAAACACCAGATTGCTTCTGTAACTTTTTATCAGTGCAGGTTGATTTTTATTTTTTTTTGTGAATCTGAATGTAGCAATGCAGTACAAGTAATATTTTTTGACTATGTATTTTAAATTTCTCCTTAACTGCATTTTTGTATTTGTCACAAACCATCCAGGACACTATTGTTGAAGGGACAGCGTGCAGTGCACCTTCTATTGTTCTTCCAGAGAATGCTGTAGCACTAGACATGGAAATTGATAAAAATCTGGTTAACAGGTACTGTGTAATACATTATGGAACTATGCATGACTTGTGTTTCTAAAATGTTCTTTGAAGTGTATATTCTAATAAAACATTATCACTGTATCTCTATTTGTAATTTTATCATATTGTCTTTGCATTTTCATGATTATTTTATTGATGCAGGAAAGGGAGAAGGAGCAGAAATATTATTGATACTAAAAGAGTAGCATTTCATGTAATATGAAGCCTGCCAACATGACTCAGTATACTTTCAATTTACATGTACTTTCCTATCTTTCAGAATAGTATAATTTGAAACTAAAGCAAAAATTTAAATTAAATTTTTGTGTAATTTGTGCCAAAAGCTGTAACTTTTAAAGTCCATCCTCTTGCTAACAGATAGAATATAGCCTGATGAGGGGAAAATTGTTTTGTCAAATCCTTTTGTAGACATACAGTGGTGTGCATGTGCGCTACAATACTACACCTACTACAGGGATGACTGACAGTTTGATTTCTCATGTTCTGTGCATGGTAGTGAGCAATACTGTACTGTCCATTTTTAACCTTTACTTAGATCCAGTCAGTGAGCAACTGGGACCTAAAAAAGTACAACTGAGCATTTTTATCTTTCCTAAAGTATTCCCCACCATGGAAATCTTTCAATTCAGGAGCTGAATCCTAATTATGGTCTACTAGTTATGTATGTACACCAGTAGTGCTGCCTTTACTCATATAAACATTTCCACTGAACCAATATCATCATTGTAGACTTATGGAGATTTAGGCATTTAATCATTATAAGACATAAAAAATCTACTGGGTTTTAAGTACTGAAGATATTAAGTTCCTCAAGGTATGGTTAGCCATTAGTGTTGACTCTCACAAATGAGTGTATACATACAGAATCCATGTTGTCTGGTTCCTTCTTAAATTAAGGAACTAGCTGTATTACCATTGAATGACAATATTTTCAGTATCTTACTGAAAAATAGACATTGTAGCAATAATATTTGCTATCTGTTGAAACTTTTTTGTCTATTGAAAGGAAAATGCAGCAACAAACTACTGTTTGCTGTGTTATTCCTAAAAATAATCTGTTTGCATAATCAACTGAAGTTTGTTTTAATGAAGAAGGGATGGTTTGGGCAAAAGGTAAGCTTGCAATGCATTACAGTTTGTATAAGAATGCTTATTTTTGAGGGCAGAAAATTTCTAAGGAAGGCTTATGATCATAAGGTGCAATTTTTACTAACAGTTTTTGCAAGTATTTTATTTTTTATAATTGGCATTTTATAGTTTTATGAACTGCTGAAAATCCTCTTCTTTTAACAGGTTTAGCATATTACATATATCTTTCAGAATAAAATTACCTTTCAGTCAGTCTTGTGGATATTATCTTGGTATTGACTTAGACCACATACTGTTTTATATAACTTAAGGTGATGCTGGTGAAGCTACTGTTATTATATATTGTCATAGAATCATAGAATAATCTGGTTTGGAAGGGACCTCCAAAGTTCATCCAGTCCAGCCCCCTTGCAATGAGCAGGGATATCTTCAACTAGATCAAGTTGACTAGAACTCCATCCAGCCTGGCTTTGAATATAGACTGACATTGCTGACTAACTTTGTTTCATAGGATAATATTCTAAGATATTAGAGTACCATGGTATTATTAGCCAGTGACTTCTAATTTTTTCTTCTAAAGCTAGTTAAGGTTGCTCACTTCTTTTAAAGTCTTGAGTTAAAAGCATTGGAAAATTAATTACTGGACTATTTTTTTTTCCCTATCTAAAAAACAGGTGCAACAACTGTAGGCTTCTTTTCCAGCTCTCTCCCTTCCTCCTTTGTATCTGTTCAGTCCTCCTTACTGTTTTAGTGAAGCTGCAAAAAAACCTTCTGCAGCACCTGGAAACTGGGATAGGACCACATTCCTGATCGCGTGAAAGAAAATAGTTATCAGCTGAAGATTCAAGAAGATAATGTTTCTGAGCTAGACTGCTGAACAACTTAAATGTCTAGCTTGAATGTTATAGTACAGTAAGTTTTAAAGGAGATATTTGAGCCTGTTCAGGCAGACAGGGCAAGAATACCGCCTTGAAGTTAAGCATATGTGAAAGAAAGCTGTTGATGGGGAATAATAATTCTGTTTGAAGTTTAAAACTTCAATTAAATTTTGAGTTGCTTTAAGATTATTTTCAGTCTTCTGATAAAGCATATTTCTTGACTGGTATTCTTGAGTTATTGACCTGCCATTAGACTTAAAATATGGGCAAAAATTGATCACAAAGTATTGATCATAAATCTATACTATAATTTCTTTTTATTTTTAAAGTGTACTACACAAAATCTCAAGATTGTTTAAGAGTCAGTGTTACAATGCAGCCATTTAAAAGCAGCATTATTTGCTGGATCAGCATTTAATTTTCTGCAGTCATTTGAGACCTTCACCTGGTTTTCAATCTAGAAAGTTCCTAGATTGCTATATAGGATTGTCAGTGTGGGAGCAAAAGAAATTCTTCAAGTCATAAAACTTAGTTTAGGAAGCACTAAAAATTTACAGAGACTTTTTTTTTTCCAACATATCATATTTACATGAGTTTTAAGTCATGATAATGAACTAAAGAAATGTAACTTTTTTTTGAGAAATCAAAATTTCACAGTGTATGAGTTTATCAGAGCTCCTTTATGAGAGCCTATAATTTTNAAATTCTTCAAGTCATAAAACTTAGTTTAGGAAGCACTAAAAATTTACAGAGACTTTTTTTTTTTCCAATGTATCATATTTACATGAGTTTTAAGTCATGATAATGAACTAAAGAAATGTAACTTTTTTTTGAGAAATCAAAATTTCACAGTGTATGAGTTTATCAGAGCTCCTTTATGAGAGCAATTTCTATAATTTTCCTTCTTTCTGCAATCTTCCTCCTTTTTCCAGTTGTTTGGATATGAGAGGAATTACAATAAATTCTTTTAGTTTTAATATTTTTTAATCAAAGAAATGTGCTTTCTTTTTATTGATACTCTTTTTTTATATAGAAGTAGAACATATTTTGGTGGCATACTCCCATAATTTTGTTTGCTGCTTTTTCTCTCTAGGCCTCGTAGTCCTCATAGGAGACATTCTAACCGTGCCACTAGGAATCCAACAAGTTCATTGACTTCTGTTGGTAAGAAGTAATTCATTTAAGCTAGGATGTTTTCTTAGAAAATGTGATGTGCAAAAAAGGCCTAAATATGGAGTCTGACTGTATTGGCTGCAGCTTTTTTCCTGTGCATGCTGACTGTAATGTATACACAGGGAGTGAATACTGCTAGCATGTTGAGTTGTGACAATGAGTTTATGATTTGTAGTGGATTTACTGCAAACAGAACCAGGGAAATATGCATATTGTTAGTTTCATGAAGTTTTTAGGCTAGTTTGTTAGCTTAACAAGTTTAGAAGGCTGGAGATCTACATGCTTAAAATTCTTGTATGCAAAATACTGTTTAATAATACTGGTTTTGTTATTTTTGAACAACTGTAATTTTATTAGCAAGGCTATCCGGGGAAAGATTTTCTTCAGTTCTTCACTTTCTAATTAATCTCTTACTAAGTATTTAGTTCTATTAGTTTTCTGGTAGCTACCTGTGGAGTAAATTGTTATTCAAGGGGATTAATGTTGTGGATGCAGATTTGAGCGTACTATAAACTGAGATAAATGCTTATCCTGTTAAGTGAGTGGCAGAGCTCCCATTAGTTCTTAGTCTTGGTATGCTTGCATTTGGAGTGTTACTTGTCTCCATTTATGTATTTAATGTAAAGTAGAAGTTGAACAGAGTTGATGGAATGTTTATTTTGTCACATATAAAGGATGAAGGAATAAGGATATGAGAGCTCCTACCACTACAGGATGGACTGGAGGGGAAATCAGAAATGCAGAATCAATTTTTTAAATTCTTTTTATCTTTCCAACAATGTTACTTTCTCCCAGCAATTAATCTGATTTGAGCCATTGTCACTGCTGTATGCTTACTACAGTCTGCCCAGACAGGTTTTGAATCTCAATCCCTAGAGGTTTTTCAAGACCAGATTGTCCTGAAAGACCAGCAACCTGGTCTGATGGCACCAGTCATTCTGCTTTGAACTGGTTGGACTAGATGACCTCCAGTAATCCTTTCCAACATGCATTACTCTATGATTCAAAATGTTGCTTTTCAAAGTTAGGCATTTTCTAATTGAACCTTCTCAGAGCAAGTCTGACTTGCCTGAAAGAAATGTAATTTCATGGACATGTACAACATTATAAACTTGCAGACCTGAAATAATCAATAGGAAATTCTTTGAACACTTGTCCTTTGTAACTTGCTGCTGAGATGGGACACAGGAGGAGAAATTAAAGGGAATTTGATGGGGAAAAGAGAAAATGGCAGCAAAAGGGGAGGGAAACAGAACTGTGGTGAAGAGGCAGAAGGCGAGGCAAGTACAAAAAGGCAAAGATGTTGAGTAAAGTGAGGAAAAAACATATCTGTTTAAGGAGGATAGAAATTACCACANTCAAAGTTAGGCATTTTCTAATTGAACCTTCTCAGAGGAAGTCTGACTTGCCTGAAAGAAATGTAATTTCATGGACATGTACAACATTATAAACTTGCAGACCTGAAATAATCTTTGAACACTTGTCCTTTGTAACTTGCTGCTGAGATGGGACACAGGAGGAGAAATTAAAGGGAATTTGATGGGGAAAAGAGAAAATGGCAGCAAAAGGGGAGGGAAACAGAACTGTGGTGAAGAGGCAAAAGGTGAGGCAAGTACAAAAAGGCAAAGATGTTGAGTAAAGTGAGGAAAAACATATCTGTTTAAGGAGGATAGAAATTACCACACCTTGCAGCTTTCCTCTTTTTCTGGCCCAAGGAAAGTGGCATGGGAAGTCCTTCTCTCAAATTTTTAACACACAAATCATAGTGTAAAAGAAGACAGATATTTCGTTAACAATAGATTGCTTTAAGAATATCCTGTGTATGGGCATGCTTTTTGACAGCCTTGAAATAAAACAACCCAACAAACAGCCCACCCCTCCTGTCTCCAAACCAAAACTCCTTGACTTTTTGCTGCTTACTTATGTCCTTAGCTTTTCTGAGGACTGATTGTTCTGTAATTGATCTTGTCAGATCAAAAAATATTTTTCTTGTATTACCCATCCCCTCACCCAAGCTGTTCTTTAGTAAGTTCTTCTTATTGTGAAACAGTGTTAGAAATTCCCTCCTCCCTAATAGAGGCATCTGGCTGTGCAGAGACAGTCACAACTGATCTTTCTTTTTTTCACAAAGCTGTTGTTAATGTGATCAAGTTGTTATTAATACCAGGTAACTTTTCACACAATACAATCATTGATTCACTCATACAGTTCACAGATTTTCTCATAGTTACCTGAGAATAAACATCTGACTTGCAGTCTGTTGTTGATGCTAATATGTGTCATTGACCTTGAATAGATTGAGCAGACTCTTGGTCATCTATTTATCAGTTCTAGCAGATTCAACAAACTTGTTAGTCTGTAGAGTTTATCAGCCCCTGAAAACCCCTTGTTTAATCATAGTCTGGAGAATTGTAAAAATCAGTGTTCTAATTGTTTTCAATCAATTTGGAAGCCAGGAATTAGTGGGTTCTTTTTACAACTAAATAAAAATTGTTCAGAAAATGATGTATTAATCTAATGATCTAAGTTTAAGGCAGTGGCTTTCAGTTTGTGGTCCTTGTGTTCTCCTGGGTCCCATATCTAAAATATCAACATAAGTGGGCATGAGGAAAAGTTATCTTTAACAATCTTTAACCATTGGATATTCTAATGGGATGTGCACTTCCTTTGGAAAATTCTTGCATGTCCCCCACATGGTAAAGGTTGATTAGCTTTCTGAGACAGCTTTACAATTCTCATGATTTAGCTATTCAACTTCTGCCTGAAGCTTTGCCAGATGCAACTTTACTGTTGCTTCTTGCATCTGTGAGAAAAGCTCCTCTATCTGCATAGAATAAAATCCTTGTACTTTCAAACTCTTCACTTGATTTTATAGGTTATTTGATGGCATCAACCTCTCTGTTAAAACTAGTTGCAAAGTAAGTTTGTAGGACCTCAGCCTTAAAAAATGACAAACAAAATCCATGCAAAAACTGAGTCTCTGGCAGAAATGCTGGGACTGCTAGCTGAGATGAATCTTATGTACTTTTACTGATAAATTAGAAAAACTTTATTAGGGACACAGCCAGAAAAGCCAGTTTCACATATCAGAGCATCTTTGGTCATAGTGAGTTAATCTTAGTGAGTTACTTGTGGTTTTTGAGGGCTTGCTTTAAACTTGAGAATATAAAGTTATTAGAAATGAGCAGACATTAATTCTTGTGGAATGCAAGCTCAAAGGTATGTAGATTTGTTTCATAGTTGTTACTCCAAAATGCCACAATGTATCGCAATGTTTTCATTCTGATATTTCAAACCAGACAACAGCGGTCATGTGATTGACCTGGTAAATGATCAATTACCTGATGTAAAAATATCGGAGGAAGACAAAAAGAAGAACCTTGAATTACTAGAAGAAGCAAAGAAAGTGAGCGAGAGATTTCTCATGCGCAGAGGCAGAAAGTCAAGAAGCAGCCTTCCTGAGTCACCCACAGGTAAGTACAGATTCTGAAAGCAAGATTTCATGTTCTACTTTAGAGATCCTCAAAGGCAGAAACAAGCATCTGTAATACATACACTGCTACTGTGTACATACACTTTGTTAATTCTAAGGTCAAAATCCCTCTGCCCCTCCTCACAATTCCATATAAAACGGAACTAACAAATCTCTATATTCAGATGTACCAGTGGAAGACCATGTAAAGTTTTTTAAGTGCCCAGATGACACACTGCAGACACTGTAATGGGAATGCATGCAGTATTTCTGTTGAAATGTGAAAAATGGTTACAAGTTCTTATTTGTGAATATTTTCATCCTAAAGTTCCTATTGCATATAAAATTATATTTAAATGGCAAGATTCATACTGCTGAAAGAAACTTTCACAGACATAATTACACAGACTTTTATTCTGAGCATATTCATAAACTAAACTAAGTGGATCAGATCCTCCTTTAAAAACAGCAGAAGAAAATGTTTTGTTCTGGAATGTCAATTGAATTTATTTTTCCCCTCATATGAAGTGCTTGAAAACTAGGAGGAAATGCCATTTTATCCTGGAGTAGGATTTTCATTTAGCTTTGAAATACTATTTCAAAACAACGTTCTGTCTTAAAATCACTTGACACTTTCTGGAGGGTAAAAGAAAGAAAGGAAAGAAAGGAAGCAAAGTAAGGGAGGGAAGGAGGAGAAGGAAGGAAAGGAAGGGGAGGGAGGGATGGAGGGAGGGAGGATACACTTCAAACTAGATTTCGCTTTTGCTTTTTCTTTTTCCTAAATTTCTTCTGAATCCTTCTCTTGTGTGTACTTCTCTGCAGAACTGCAGTCAGAAAAGTGAGGAGAGTAAGGATTCTGTATACCAAAAGAATCTCAATTAAAATGACTTGTCAGGTTCTGGACAAACACATGACTGACAACAATGCAATTCATGTTTTAATCTTAACTGAATTTTGAAAATTCACAAACTAGAAACTTGGAAAGTAAAATTACCTTGTTTTGGTTTTGTCTTTGTTTTAATGAAGCAGTTTCCCCTACGCTTAGTCCTAAAGTTTCACCAGTAGCATCTCGGAGCAACTCACTCACTCTTCCAGTTCCATCAGGTAAAATGATCTATGCAGACTCAAACATTAACTTAAAAGCTGACATAAAATGTATTTTTAAATATTCCTTGGGAAGTCAAAATTGGTAGATTCAAGGATCTCCTCCTGAATATGATAAAGCTCATGAATGCCCATATATATATTTTTACATAAATATTTAATTGTATTCTATTTTTACTCCTGTGGTGCCGCTAGATTACGTGTTCTGGTTTTTAATTCTTTTCAATAACGGAGTTTTGAGAAACTTTAATGATCTTTCACGTACTATCTTTTAGATATTTTTCCCTCGTTTGAATAATATTTTCCACATTTAAATTTTTTCTTAATATATTATGTGGAGCTGTATATTCGTGTGTTTAATAATGCTGTAGTAGTAAAAATTTTGGGCAAATCAGTATGTGCCCTAATTATGTGTGTGTCTCTCTAGGGTCTGATGGATGCACAACCACTAATGTCGAGTCAGTATGTCCAGGACAGGTAAGAAAGAGCTGAATAGTCTGTACAGTAACCTGGTTATTACAGTACTACATTACACTATGCTTGCCCCTGAGGAAAATGGGATGGTTTCAATGCCATTTTATATACCAAGACTGTATTACTAATATGTTTTTTTTTTCTGCAGAGTGAGTAACTAATAAATGTTTATTCTAAAGACAAAAATCCATGAGGTAATCAGCACAGAAAGAACATAGAGATTTTTTAACTGTAGAAAATGGAAAAAGATCCAATATAATCCTAATCCATGGAAAAAAACTAATCACTAAAATGACATCATAAAGAAATAAATACTTTTTAAATAAATGCGACAAATGTAAAAGTTAAAAAATTCAAAGTTAATCTATTAGATCTACATGTAACATTTACAGCATAGATGTGAAAGATAACCTTGTAGGACAAGTTTTTTCTTTCTTTTCTGCTAGAATAACAGAACTGTGAAAGATGATGACAGGCAAACTGTAGAGGTAAGTGTTTCACATTGTTTTGAACAGAATTCACCTGTTTGTCTTGACATATATGATTTATTTATGTGACTAAGAAGGCTAAAAGCCTGTTTGCTGATTGAAAATAAAAAATATGCTGTTCATTTGCACCTGAAAATGTATCAAAGGACAGTGGACTTAAGTAAGGCTTTACATCCTATCATGCGCCTTGCTTTAGCTCTATTAAAATAAATATACTAAGTAACTTTACAAGTAAGTTTAAAGTACCTACTGTAGCTACTTTGGTTTATGCTGGTATTTTAGACAGACATCCTCTTCCTTTGATTCAGTGGAAAAGGTTACTGTACCTCATGTTTTGTACATCTGATGGGATGTTACTGCTCTACACAACTACTGATGAAGCAATTTATATGCATGTTTCCTAATTTGTTTTAGGTAATATCAGATGGCACTTTAAAAAGATGTTGTTGTGGGTGGGTTAGGTAATACTTGCAAAAAATAATGTGGCAGCAGAATTTTGGAGCAGTAACTATAAAGGATGGGAGAGTAGCAACATATCCAAGGCAGAGATCACAGTTAGGTTTTATACTGGTTGCCTTAAATTGCTCACACAGGTGCCCTTAGGCAAAATACAGATTCTGTACCAAAGTATCCAAGGTATAGGCAAACATTCTTTTGCCAGCTGCCCTGTGGAGATTGCAGCCAAATTATAGTTTGTGGTACTGCACACAAAGAGAGAAATGACAGTAGTGTACAAGTCCATGCTTTTTTTTCTCTTGGGAGCTAAGGGACTAATGGAAAGCAATCGAAGGAAAGTAACAGGGCTATAAGATACAGCCTTAAAGGCATGTGCTCAGACAACCTTACATTAAGATGATGAGAGACTTGGCTATATGAAGATTGATACATTGCGGTAATAGACTCTAGCATAGGAGGATGTTCTCTCAAAAGTTCAGAAAGAGATTCCCAATTCAGTGTTCTGTCAAGTGCATTTTAAAAATATTCTCTCATCAGCAGCACATGTTTAAAAGCAAATGTCACTGAAAAAGTAAAAAAGTGAAATTCTATCCCTGAGCAGAGAAAAGAGAAATCTACACTTGTTAGCCTGTTTCATGTGTGTTCCTCTACTTTCAGAATGCTGCAAAAGGACTAATTGATCGAAGGCAGAATGATCAAAGAAAGATTTCTCAGGGAAGGTTGGTTCCTCGTTCTGCTGGTTTTGAAAACTCCAAAGAGAAGCTCTCAGAACAAAAAGAAAACTTTGATCCACGTAAACACATGGATACTTTACCTAAATGCTCCCCTTCAGGTGGTGATGGTGGCAGAATGTCTCTTAATACTTACATGAGTGTTTGTGAAAATGAACTTGGAAAATCATTCCTCAAGAAAGCAAAAGAAAATGATGTTCCTCTACGAACCCATCTACCAACATCAGGAAATATAGACTCAAAGCTAAAAATTCCTATTCAAGAAATGAGGGACCATAAAGTTTCATTTAAACCAGAATTTAAACTGTGTGGACTTCGTCCTCCTCTACTACGGGCTGTATCATGGGATAGCTTGGAGCCTGGACAGCAAGATAAAGCACCTTTAAAATTACCACCTGAGGAAGATAAAAGCTTTGTTGTTGGTAACAAATCCAGCAATCAGTTAAAAGCATTCAAAGACCTTCAAATCCAAGTTCAACCAGTTCGAATGCAGAAATTGACAAAGCTCAGAGAGGTGAGTCCCAGTCATCACTCATATCCTGTTTTAAACTTATTTTCCTATTTTACTAAACTTTTGATTTGCTTAGCATTATTTTATCATTGCAAGAAACATACAGTAATATAATGGGAAACAGTTTCAGGAAAATTAATACAGAATTGTATCATGTTTTTACTTTGCAACTTTAATAAATTGTAACCTGTAGCTAAATTCCATGGAATTGTTCCATTTCTTAGTTGTCTTTAAATATGAATCAACTTCACTGTGGTATTGTCAGTATGCACATATATGAATGTGCATATGCTCTTCCACATGCAGGTTTTGGCACCCAGGAATTAAAAAAAATATAGCATTAGTGTCAATAAAGTAGTAATTACTTTCATTGTGACAGAAGGGTGAGTCTAAACCACAATGCATCTCATATTTGCATCATCTACATGACCTATAAACAGGAAATAGCTGTTTAACAACCATGTCATTTGTAAAATGTACTTGGGACTAAAGGGATCTATTTTGATTTTGAAAGTATTTTAGATCTGAAGAATTTTTCCTTCCTTAGGATGTAACAGCATTCTTTTTAGAAGTGTCTCTTATGCTCTTTTACTTCCTTTACTTCCTTTACTTCCCTGTAGTATGCTTTTTCTGTCCTTTAAAATTGTCCTCAAATTCACAGGCTCCCACAGTATATTGAGTAATTGACAGATTTCTTTATGTGTGGGATGAGACCTGTGTATGAATAGAAATCTTTAACTGAAGTTTGTAGACAGTTACTATGCTCTTGGTTAAGTGCTTACAAAGTCTCTGCATATCATAAACTATTTGTAAACTTTATTTGGACTTTAAAAATCCTAATTTTCAGCTGAGTGGTTTTGAGTCCTTTATTGGTTGGTATTCTTCCTTCTAAGGGCAGTACTCCTGTATTTCAAGAATACTGGCTTTTGCAGTAGCATTACATTTGCAAGTCTCAGGGGACAGGAAATCGTTTTGGTATGATTTTTTGCTTATTGAGCACTTTCAGAAAATGTCTCAGTGTCCAGGGTTGTAAAACCTTACATCATGCAAATGTGTCAGTTTCTTGAAGGGTAGAATTGGACTGTGAAATCTATAGAGTAATCTATTGTTAAAAAAATGTCAAAATGATTGGTTAAAATTAAGAATTAAACCCTAATAATTATCAGTGTATTGGAAAAAAGTCAAAATGAAATGATAACCCAGCATCATAAAGTAACCGCCATTTGTATAGCAAAAATTACTTTGAAAGGAACAAAAGAAAATAGTAGTGCTTACTTTACTTAACAACCTAATAAGACTATTTTCTTTGACTTCCAGTAGTTAATACTTTAAGATGAACATAAGGCTGACAGGTGAGGACCTCAAATTCTGTACTTTGGTTAATTTGTTCCTAGTGTATTGCTTGGAAATGGTAGCTTAGTTATTCATGTTTTCCTGTTTATATTGCACACAACGTCTAAGTATATGTGTACTGGAATTCTTGATTATAGAGACACTTGAGCCATATGATTTTGAAAGTCCTAGAAGGTGTTAAGCACAAATAATATTTAGAATCAGAAAAATAATACATGATACATGATTCTGGTTAGGTGAGATTTGAAGTCTGTCTTTGGTAGGAATTGCCTACTTATTAGCAAAAGCAGGTGTATGTGTAGTTTAAACATATTTGAGAATATTAAGGTAGAAAATCAGAAGATTGGTACACTCTTCATTACCTGTAAAAAATGGAAGCAGAGTACAGTAACAGTGAAGTATTAGCTTGCAGCTGTAGCATTCTGTCTCTTTTCTGGGATACTTAATTATTGCTGTAGATATATCCAAAACTGCTTTTTTTGCTGTTATTTACTAATACTCTCATTTACCAAAACCTATTTGAGTAAGGGGCACCTGCTGCACATGTCTGTCTGCATGACAGGAATTTTTCTAAGTAACACATGTATGAAATTTGAAACATGTAATATTTAAGATGTTGTGTTTGTGAATGTGCATGTGTCCATGCAATGTAGCGTGTGACAATAATAATGTAACTATAATAATATAAATATCTCCATTCTGTTTATTAGCTCAAATAAATATATTTAGTGTCCACAAGGCAGGGATCTTTAAATTGAGATTTCTAGTAAAATTACTTAAAAATCTTACTGTTTTTCTTAACAGGAGCATATTTTGATGAGAAATCAAAATTTAGTTGGACTCAAACTTCCTGAACTTAGTGAAGCCGCTGAACAAGAAAAAGGTGCAGTATCATAAAAGCTGGAATGAGTGTCTGTTATATACTGATTTTTATAACTGACTAATATGGAAGGGAAAAAAAAACCCAACACTTTTCTTCAGTTGCAATAATTGTATAATGAAGCAGCCATGAAGAAGAGGACTAGCAATAGAAATAACTGAATTTCAGATGATCTGAGGCAAGAAGATACTGTAGGTATTATTACAACCAAATTAAAAGATGCATGCCTTGAACAGAGTCTAGGTTGTACTTAATAGATGAAGGACTGTCTCAAATTTCAGCCACATTCTGAAAAAAATTTCAGCACTGATGGATTCAATGGATATGACCTCTGTAAGATATTCTGGCTATAAGAGGGAGGTTGATTCTTGAAAGTATTAATAAGAGATGGAATGCTTTATTCCTGCTTTATTATTCTACTATATGTGTGGCAAAAATTGAAATGGAGTGTCCACTTTTGGTCCACAGCTTCACATCAATGTGGATAGGCAAGAGTAAGGCCAGAGAGGAGACTTAAAAGTGATTGAAGGATTGCAAAAATATGCCTTGCAATAAGTGGGGCTAGAGGGTTTTTTTAGCTCAGTTTGATTTTTAATAAGAAAAAAGCTAAAACCTCTACTTATTTTTTTTTTTTCCAAATCTAACATAAGCAAATGAGATTCGATGCATGTATGCTGCATCTAAAAAGATTTATGATAGTAATAAAGAGCAAAGATACAATCCTGAGGACAATTCAACAACAGGGAGAACCAAATAGCAGTAGCTCTGAATGATCAGTTGAAAATATTTAAACCAAGCCTGTATGTTCTCTTGGAAGTAGTTAAGTCAGAACTTGTTCAGAGTGTTTTTAAAGCCACATTAAGTGAAATGGAGAAAGTGAAAGGAGCTGAAACTGATTATCCAAGATATAATCCAAAGAAAATTTCCATTTTTTCCTAATACTGTTCATTTTGCTAATTCATAGATTTGCTTTGGGGCTGTTTCATAAGGCCTTATGAAAGTTTCTGTCACACAAGTTTCTGTCACACAAGATGACAGAGAAATTACATTTCATGTTATCTCTGGAAACAGACTCATCATGAGTCTGAATGAAATAAGATTAAAAGAGGCTTCTTGTCTTCTTCCTGTATTTAGTAATCTTTGAATTCTTAGGTATGGTAATATTATTCCTGCCACTATGCTAATTTATTGTTTCCCAGAAATTATTTAGTAGGCTGTGTTTAAATGTAAAACAATTGCCACATTACCAGCATTTTGGCATAATTTTGGCAGATTTGAAACTTTTGAGGAAACTGTTATGAAAAACTAAGCATTATTTTATCCAGCTTTTCAACCTAGATCTCATGAGCCTCACAAGTTTTCTTAAACTCTAGTAACTTATCTAAATGATAGCCAGAACATTAAGAGTCAATTTCTTGTCCTTGGTGGGGAAATCAAGTGAGGGGTCAAATCCTTAGTTCATTTGTTAGGGAGACTTACTTCCTTACATTGTCATAAAAGCCACCTTGTAATTTTTAACTGGAGTAGTAATTTTGCTTAAACAATAGGAAATACCCAGATACTTCATTATTACTGTTATGAATCAAATATACCGGCTCCATCATGTTTTGCTCTCAATGCCAAGTTATTGTGATCATCTGAGTAAACACAACTTTGCATCTACAGAAGTTTAGATAAGTGGGATATATTAGATGTGGAGACATTATGGTGTCAGGCTGGCTTTTTATACGGACATTCATGGCTGTTCTCAAGTAAATACTGAAATTTTTATGCATGGAACTAAAATGCAGCTAGAAAGAATCTCCTTTTCTGTCTTTCATTTGAATACTTTCCACCTTTACAAAGCTTGAACTTTGTCACACAATTTGTTCTGCAAATTTAAGAATCTTTGTGTTATGCCAAACATCAAAACAGCTATACAAAGATATCTTCCCAAGTCTGAGATTCATACTGAGAAACCTGACATTCCTATAGAAGAGTCCTTCACTAAGTTCTGGCAAGATAGATGAACGTAAGGAGTTACTATACATGAAATTAAATGAAATGAAAAAAAAAATTAAGTAACATGAATTAAAAAAAAAGTATTAGCTGTATCTTGGTCCTTTTGAAAGTGACAGGAGTAGAGAATGTAATTATAAACTCTATGTGCTGTTTCAGTAAACATGTACTGCGAACAGGTACATGTTGTAGACTCATCTCTGTAAACCATGCACAAAAATCTGTAGTATAGTACTAGGGTTCATCTTGGCAGGTAGCATTTAAAGCCTTAGAAAATTACAGTACTCTGTTAAAAAAATATAATCTAAAATATTCCAGAAATTATGTAACTGTACTGGTAAAACACAAATGCAAAATGTTAGGTTAGATGTTCCAGTAATGAAATTTGGGTTCCATCTGAATTCTAGGAAAAATATTAATAAAATAATTATTTTTCAGTGCATTAGAAACTGNTTGGCAGGTAGCATTTAAAGCCTTAGAAAATTACAGTACTCTGTTAAAAAAATATAATCTAAAATATTCCAGAAATTATGTAACTGTACTGGTAAAACACAAATGCAAAATGTTAGGTTAGATGTTCCAGTAATGAAATTTGGGTTCCATCTGAATTCTAGGAAAAATATTAATAAAATAATTATTTTTCAGGGTACTTATTACTTCAGCTTTTCTTCATAAAGGATGAAAATTGTACTGATACTTTTGTTGCCAGTGCTGGAAAGTAAGACAGGGAATAAAGGTGAATGATGCATCACCATATGCAATGAAGGAACTGTCATTCTGCATGAAAGAATGAACCCTTTCTTGTCACTTTGCTCCCAGTACAGCTGGGGTGAAAGGCTTGTTGATTTTAAAATGACACAGGCTAAAAAGTTTAGCTCTGAGCTAATGCCTTGTCCTGGGTTTAGCAGTAGCAGTCAATTTTTCTCCTTCTTAGTAGCTGGTGCAGTGCTGTATTTTGACTTTTGGCCTGGGAACAGAGCTGATGACACCAATGTTTTTAGTTGTTGCTAGGTAATGTTTTACTCTGACCCAGGACTTTTTGAGTCTCATGCTCTGCCAGGGAGGAGAGGAGGCCGTGAGGGAGCAGAGACAGGACACCTGACTCAAGCTAGCCAAAAAGGTATTCCGTACCACAGAAGGGCACGCACTTCCTGGTTGGGCTCATTTTTGGAAGGTTGTATCGTGCTCTCTTCCATTGTTATTTTCTTATCATTATTATTATTGGTGGTAAGCAGTAGTGATCTGTGTTATACCTTAGTTACTGGACTGCTCTTATCTCAACCTGCGGGAGTTACATTCTTTTGATTCTCCTCCCCAACCCTCCAGGAGTGGGGGGGAGGGGAAGAAAGAAAGAGAACGGGGTGGGCAGTAGAAACAGGGTTTAAATCATGACATGCCTATTAATAGTTAATGCATGACTTTTCAAATATCATAAAAAGGTTTTTGTCTGACAATGTCTTTAGGCCCTTCACCTCTCCCTTCCCCCACTGAAGAGGAAGAGACAAAGAATAGCTCTGATGTCATGCCCAGCATTCCCGATGTATTGCTGCGAAAACTACGAGTGCACAAATCACTTCCGGGAAGGTAAAAGCTTGTTAGAAGTAGAAAGGCATCATCTGGGGGAAGGCACAATAATGGCTTCCAGTGAACACCTGTTATGGAGTTCCATTCATATGGGATCCTTTTAAGTAGCAACTGAAAATGATTTTTCAGAAAAATTTGGGGAATGCATGAATTTTTAGTAACTGGCCAACTTTTAAAATTAATTTGTAAGGTCTGTATAAGAGGTCTGAATCCTAACTTGCATGCTGCAAGTACATCTTTGTACAGATTTCTTCCACTGGTCAGTCCACTTGTGGTTTTCAGGATTGCTGCTGCATATACAAATTTGTGTTGAAAATGTTACTGTTCCTTTTCCCCAGAAAAATAATCAGGTTATATGTTTTTCAATGGTAAAATTTGGGCAGGGAAGAATTCTGCAGTTTTTTCTGCAAGTGACAGTTTCTCAGGGAATTTGAGTTTATTTTGCACATTCCTTGATCTTTTGCTGTGCAAGACACTGACCATATTTTAATTTGCATTGCATTAGAATAAAGCTAAGCTTCTTCTATGTTTCTGAATAAACCTTTTCTTTGAGAGACTTAAAAGAAGTAATCTTTTTTTGTTTATTTGTTTTTTAATTATTAAAACAATTCCAAACATATTTGGCCAAAACTATTCCTAAATTCATCCATATATTTTTATACTATAAACACCAGAGGCCTTTAATCATTTGAAGCAGTCAGTAAGTGCTCTCTGTGTAGCTGGAATAAATATTTAGCATTTGTTGTGAAGGAACTGTTGTATCAATAGATGTGTGAGGTGAAGAAGTTCTAACAGGCCATTGCTTCCTTGTATTTAAATACTGAAAAGAAAACCAGTTTCATAGCTTAGTACAAAATAGGTAAATGCTGCTGGCTTTGAGGATCAGATAATACACAGATCTTCTGTTTTTCAGGCAATATTCTTTAATCAGTTAGTTTAACCTTTTGAATAAATACACACATTACTTTTCATTCTTTAAACAAATTTCTCAGAACATTCTCAGTAAAAATCAAGACATTCATTTTACCCTTCTGTGCTGTGTTATATGACACATGCAGATGCTCAAACTTTCATCTAGGACTATTCCTTCTAGTAGGCTTCCTCCTAGATTAACAGTAAATAATATGAATGATAATACTTTAGGCACAGAAGGGTTTTCCAATACAGGGAACATAGAATCATAGAATAGTTAGGGTTGGAAAGGACCTTAAGAGCATCTAGTTCCAACCCCCCTGTCATAAGCAGGGACACCTCACACTAAACCATGTCACACCAAGGACCTGATGAAATCCATCCGCGGGTCCTGAAGGAGTTGGCAAATGAAGTTGCTAAGCCACTGTCCATCAAATTTGAGAGATCATGGCAATCAGGTGAAGTTCCTGAAGACTGGAAAAGGGGAAATGTAACCCCCCATTTTCAGGAAGGGGAAAATGGATGACCAGTCAGTCTCACCTCTGTGCCTGACAAAATCTTGGAGCAGATTCTCCTGGCAGGCATGC
>NDXB01019932.1:3257-18654 GCA_002631895.1 Agapornis roseicollis | reverse complement strand
TTTTTTTTTTTTTTTTTTCAATAGTGTAGTGAGGGAGGACATGGTGTATGTCTAAATGCCCAGTCATGTTAGATGAAGAAAAGAAAGAAATTATAAACTGCAAAAAGAAATGGTTCCAAAGAATTCCAGGACATAGAATATATTTCCATACATCATTTGGATAACTTAGTGAGTTCTAAGGCAGATCTTTGCAAATATATACCAGATCCTGAACTTACATACTTTTGTCTCATGTGTGTTATTTGTGTTCCGTACATAATTCATATTATGAGGAAAATAGAAAACTTCATAGGTGATTTTAACAGATGTTTCACTGAAATTAATAGACAGGAAGACAAGGTACCCTGTGGATTTTTGACATGAAACAAACAATGTGGATAGAATGATGCAGATTCATTGAGGGCTTATCTGAAAATGTACTTTTTTTTTTTTTCCTCCCACATGTAAGAAGAGTATGTGCAAGGGTCAAAAATAATGTGAAATAAATGGATAAATATTACATATGCAGATAGATTCATCTTTTGAGATTGATTTGTGGAGAACATTGCAGATTATAAATCATGTCACCATTACATCACATTTAAGACTTTGAAAATAGGTAAGGGAGATTATAAGATCATGTTGTCAGTAAGTATTTTATTTTTGTCAGATTAGCAGTAAAATTCATGATGATGCAATGTGCAGGCAACAAAAGACTTTATGCATTGATTAAATGCCTTGGCTTTGGTCTAGTATTTAATCAACTGCCAGAATAATTTATTGCCTAGCATAAGCAAACAACACTAATATTATCCTTTTATCTTACTAGCACAAAAACCCAAATGCTAAAGTTTCTGGAGTCACTAAGCTAAAAAAAGTCAACTGTATATATTCATTGACTGTGTATACACATGTATACACAGATACATTTTTGTACTTAAAGTCAAGATAAGATTGTGCTATTGCAATACATGAAGAAAGACATATGCTCTCCTTAGTTATTCCTATTACTGTTATAATGTTTGTAATTAGCAAAGCTCAAAAGTTGTAGTTGAAAACTTCAAATATTAATACAACTCTAAAAAAATCACAGTAACACTATGTAACTGGACTTGAAGATCCCTTTCACTATTATTTTCATGATTCACTTACAAGGTCAGAATGATAACCTTTCCATCCCAATTCTTATTACATTTATAAAAATTATGATCAATTGCATCTTCTGGTTGAAACTGGTTCTTCTGGCACAGGAATTAATGAATTAATTTCATTGACAAAAGGAGGGGCACCCATCCATATCTTAAGACATCAGCAACAAGAGTTAGAAGGGTAAAAATTAAATTAAAAAGCAGCTTTTCTTCTCTCATCCAGAGTAACTGGCTTTTTCAACCATGCCAAAGCATCCAAAAAAAGATATAAAGCATATGTCATAGAAATTAGAGTATGTGATGTGCTAAGAACAGGCAGTTAATGTTAGGCTTTATTTCTCTTGCAGTTACACTAATCAAATGCTCACATGGAGCTGTTTGCAAGCAAAAGATCCTAATCCATTCTAACTAAACCTTGTGGCAGTATACACGTTATACCAAATGGGGACCTGACACATAATGACAGCCTTGATCTCTAGGGCATAGAACATAAAAAAATGGGATAGATAAAGATTAAGTTATATATGTACATATTTTTGCATATAAGCAAAAATAAACTGACTTCTGTGTGATCAGACAGCAAGTGGAGGACACTTAATGGAATCCACATTTCCTGAATCCTGATGCAGCTTGATATCCCACATATAATGACATAATTGCACCACAAAAGAAAACAGAGAATGAAGTTTTTGTTCTGTTAACATAGGATAGATGTCCCAGAGGCTCCTAAAATCATGTCTAGCAATGCAGGTTTCAATGTGAGCGTGTTTTTCCTGCATCTGATTAAACATCAATTTATATTGCAACACAGACTAATAGAGTTACAGAATCACAGAATGGCTGAGGTTGGAAGAACCTCTGGAGGTCTTCTGGTCCAACCCCCCTGCTCAGGCAGAGCCAGCTAGAGCTGATTGCCCAGACCTTGATCTGGGAGTTGTTCAGATGGCTTGTGAAAGGATGGAGGCTTGACAACCTCCCTAGACAAGCTGTGCCAGGGCTCAGTTCCCCTCACAATCCAAAAGTGTTTCCTGTTTAGATAGAACCTCTTGTGTTTCAGTTTGTGTCCACTGTCTTTTTTTCTGTGACCAGGCATCACTGAAATGAGCCTGGCTCTGTCCTCTTCAGGTATTTATATACAACACTGAGACACCTTATACCCCCTGCAAGCCTTTCCAGCTTGTCCTGTCCTGTCCTGTCCTGTCCTGTCAGCTTTTCCTTGTATGTGAGGTGCTCCTGTCTCTTAATCACCTTTGTGACCCTTTGTTGAATTTCCTCCCATCTGTCCATGTCTCTCTTCTGCTTGGGTGGCCAGAATAGGGGACAGTACTTCAGGTGTGGCCTCAACAGTACTGAGTAGAGAGGAAGGATCACATTCCTCAATCTGGTGGCAATACTTTGCTAATGCAGTTGAAAATACCACTGGCCTTTTTTTTGCCACAAGGGCACATTGCTCATTCATGTTTAACTTGGTGTTCCCAAGATCCTTTTCTGCCAAGCTGTTTTCTAGCTGGCTTGTCTGCCAGTACATCTTGGATCTCAGTGTATGGAGTTGTTCCTCTTGAAGTATAGGACTTTGCACTTTTCCTTGTTAAACTAGATAATATAGGCCTGATTTGAATGAGATTATGATAGAAATACAGGCAATTTTTCTTATTGTTTAGGATTTTCTTTTTTAAGAAAATGCTGTTAAATTACCATGGATAAGGTGTTCAAGCTGCTTCAGAAGTGATTGGCACTGAAGCACAGCTCCTCCTGGCACTTCTGGCTGCCCATGCTGGGATGGATGTTCAGAGGCAGGGTCTCCTCTACACATCATGCAAACGATGCTACATGGAGTAAATGGGCTGCACTGATTACACAATGAGCTCAAATAAGAAATCACAGTCATCCTGGCATTCTAGAAGTCATCATGGACTGGCCAGAGGGCAAAGATTTTGAAATGTCACCAGAGGAGCAGGTGATGCATGCTGAAGAGGCCGCGCCATATAATAAACTGTAAGAACATGAAAAGCAGTATGCCTTTTTTACTGATGGGTCCTGCCGTATTGTGGGAAAGCATTGGAGATGGAAGGCAGATGTATGGAGTCCTTGATGACAAGTTGCAGAAATTCCTGAAGGAGGGTGAATGGAGTCAGTTTGCTGAGGTGAAACCCATCCAGCTGGCCATGGACATTGCTGAATGAGAAAAGTGGCCAGTACTTTATCTCTGTACCGACTCATGGATGGGGGCAAATGCCCTGTGGGGGAGGTTGCAGCAATGGAAGCAAAGCAACTGGCAAAGCAGAGGTAAATCGATCTCGGCTGCTGCACTGTGGCAAGATATCACTGCCCAGGTGCAGAACCTGGTGGTAAAGGTATGCCATGTAGATAGAAGCTCATGTACCTGAGAGCTGGGCCACTGAGGAACACCAGAACAACCAGCAAGTGGATAGAGCTACTAAGATTGAAGTGCCTCAGGTAGACTTAGATTGGCAACATAAGTGTGAATTAGTTTTGGCCTGAGGGGCTCATGACACCTCAGACCATCAGGGCAGAGATGCAACATACAGATGGGCTTGTGATCGAGGGGTGGACTTAACAATGGACACTATTGCCCAGGTTATTCATGAGTGTGAAACATGTGCTTCAATTAAGCAAGCCAAGTGGTTAAAGCCTCTTTTGTATGGAGGATGATGGCTGAAGTACTAATATGGGGAGTACAAATATGTTTGTGCAAATATATTCTATAAATCAAATGAATCTGTGATTGCTTCTCTTCCCTCTTCTACCAAATGAAGAGCTAAAATAGAAGCTACATATTCATACCTTATAAGAAAGGGATGAGGTGACACATGGTTAAATGCATGGCCATAGTTTCCTGGAATCTCCACTCAAAGCAGCAGAAGTTTTTCATACAATAAATCTTTGTGTGACTTGATTAGAGGTTTTAATTGAATGAAGGTATTGCTGCAGATTGTCCGTTTGTTAAACAAAATAGCTGAAAGCTTTTCATCCTTCTCTTATACCTGTTGTTTATTTTAGTCTGAAGTTTCCCAATTTTTTCTTAAGGGATGTTAAACAAAGGAGCTCCATTCTTTCTATTCCTCTTCTTTCCTTCTGTTATGAAAGCATAACTATGACAAAGAATGAAGTAAACAGCACCCTATCAGCCAACAAGACCTTTTTGTGTAAGCTCAGCTGAAACCCGGACATTTTGTTGCTTTTCTTTAACAGCCGAGTTTCAAACTCTTCTCTGTTGCTAAAGAAATACAGAGGGTTTTGAAAAATGAAACAGGACCTTTACAATTTTTAAAAGCTTTCTGTTTTGCAGTCATAAAATTCTGGTGAAATAATGATCGTGCACTAATAATTCTGCATATGCATCATCCATCTCTGATCTCAAGTCTGTAACTTATTTGATCTTGGATGTTTCTAATCATTTTAATATGTTTCCCAATAAAGAGTTTCATTACCTTACCATAAAGCTTTTTGAAAGGTGTTTCCAAAGTAGAAAACATGAAAAAGAAATTTATTTATTTATTTATTTATTTATTTATTTTCAAAACACCAGTAAACTTCAGGATTAGTTTAAACAACACTTGAGTGATTAAAAACCCATCATCACCAAACTATTAAAACTAACACTAAACAAAGCGAGTGCTAATAGCATATAGTATATGCATAGGCAGGTTTTATATATATATGCTAATATGTGCTACATGTATGACTATGTGAAAACATAAACTAGGAAGTGGCAGACTTTGATTTCTGCTTCTCTATTAGTTAGTTACTTCCCTCTTGAGTGTAACATTTTGTTTATCGGTGCATTAACTGTTGATTTGCAACAAGTAAAAAGTAGGTATTATTATGTCAAAATGTAATTGCTATTATAACTTTTTAATATTTCAGTGTTACAACTAAGTCTCTGCAGACTAGTGCTGCTTAATGATTCAGCACTGTTTCCGAGAAGCATTGTAACAAAAGTAGGAAATTTAAAAATACTATCTATATGTATTTGCTTTATTTTGGAAGGCTGTTAACAGGTTTTTGAAAGAAACTTTTCTTGTACATTTTTAGTAATTATTTACAGAAGTGTGAAGGTTGAAGTGTCTTTGAGGTGATTAGGTAATGTTCAAACAAAGTTGGATTTTCTTGAGAAAGAAATAATCCCCATAACTTTCAATAGGTATTAAGGAATGTACAGGTTTATGATAGACTGATAATGTACATAGCATGAATACTATTAATGAAAAATTGGACTTTTGGAGTAAGCTATGATGGGACAATAAGCTTTTACTGTACACAGAAATAAATGAAATGGACAAATCCTTGCAAAGTTGCCCATTATTAGATTTCAATTTGAGAAGGGGTTTAGATTTGATGACCTTTGAATATCAACCAAAATTATTATTGCATTAATCTATAGACAGTTATAGTGAATATTTCTCCTTTCTATTTTCTAAAAAGATGATGCTCACTCTAAGTTGAAAAGAATTTTGCCTTGCTTTTCTCTACTTTCCCCAAAATGAAAGTATTTCAGGTTCTACCTACTCCTAAGTGCTCATAAAGGATTGTATCTGACTGCAAACATTGCGGGGCTGCAGGGTTAGTCATGTTGATCTGATATTTGTATTACATGCGTTTCTGGTGTTTTATTTTAGCCTAGATGAAGTCTGGCATCTTGGATTGAACTCTGTTGGAGCACACAGTGTGCTTGGAGCAATCTCTCAGTTTTGTTTTCTTTGAAAAGAGCCTGGTTTGTACACTCTGAGACAGCAATAGACATAATCAAGAAGTTATCTATGAAAGTCCAGTCTTGATACAAATTGAAATGCAAATGTAGGTGTGCTGCTCTTTGAGGAAAGACTCTCTGAGTCTTCTGTGACTCCTTTTGATGTTGTGTCACCTATCTAGAGGCCCTCTGAAATGCTACTACTGCTAGCTTGTCTTGATCACACCACCATCTACTTATCTTTTCTTCCTCTAAATAATATATTTCTATTTCTCTGACACTGCACTTTTAGCCATGTTCTACACATTATATTTCTTCCCGAACCATCAGTTCTGTCCTGGAGTACCTGTTTACTTGTACTTGTGCATGAGCACACACTCATTCAAAATCTCCCCCTGCACTCCAAAAACATATCAAAACTCATCTCTAGTAATGCATTCTGTAACTTGAGGCTTAATCATGGACAGATAAATTTGAAACTAGGATTACTTAACAGTTTAAAATATGGTTTGTAAAAGGAATATGATATTCAGAGTGAAGATATGCTAATTTTAATTATTTATCTGTGCATCTGTAAAACTTATGATCTTTAATTATTTATTGCTGCAGCTGAGATTGCAGCTACATGTAGGACCATTTTACATGACACCTTTTCCCAGAATAGTTTCAGCTGGATTGAATGAATTTGAGAAGCTAAGGCTGTTCTTTGAGCATGTGCATTTTCACATTGCCTACAATTTGGATATTGCTTTCAGACAGAGCAACAGTCAATTATGTTGTGAGTTGAGTAAGAAATTGTTTTGTCCTGTGGCAAAGGAAGAGATTTTATTTAAACTCTACTGCTTGGATTATTACTCAAATTTAACTTGTTGGCAAGTTTTAAAATAAGTCAGTTTGTTAATGTGAGATAAATTCTAAAGTATTTAGCTCTTCTTTTATTCTTGTTTTTTTGTTAATTTGTTTTCTTCCATTCTACTTAATGATTATTCTTTGGTAATACAAGTAGCCTAAGCAATCTACTGTGGCATATGATGTAATTTTCTACTGACAGTATTTCATTGATTATTTTATGTCTGTTTGTATTTTTGCCCTATTGGAGGAAAAAAAGGTTTATAACTGTGATAGTTCTGAGCTGTAATTCTTACTGAGCCAACATCTGGGTGATTGCAGACAAGCCACTTGACCTCAGTATGACTCAATTAACTCAGCACCAAAATTGGGTAAACATCAAAATCTCATTGAAAAGCAGCTGCTGCATTTAAATTCAATTGTCTAAAATTGCATTGTGACAGCATTGCCATTCTGTCTCAGAAGACCTGAATTTTAATGGTTTTTTTGAGTTATAATGCTACATGAAAACAGTTATAAAAAGCATGCAAATAATGATGTCCCCATAGTTTTGCAATGACATTGCCTCTATAGTCAATAGAGGCATTTAGACCAAATCTATAAAGTGATTCTTACATTTTTAAAATTTTGTCATAACCATTTACATGTGTATTTACTTGCAAAGGGCATGTGTTTTCATAATTTTGGATCAGACAGCAGAATTTTCATCTTTAATTCATCATACAACTTTAAAAAATTGATTGATCTTGAGAGTAACCTAGAAAACATGAAGATTAAAAGTTTTAAGAGTTTTTGAAAAATGAATAGCTCAATCTTGGAAAATATTCCATGACAGTTATTGCTCTTCCCTTTGATTTCAACGAGCTTCTTTTCCAGTTTTCAATATCTGTTCTTACAAGTAGGTTTTTTTAATCAAGATGAGATGTTCTTCACTTGAGCTGTGCCACAAAGCCTATACTAAAAGGCTGTAGTTGGACTATGAGTGTACTTTTATACCAGTAATGGTAGCGCCCACACTTCTGAGGTCATGGATGGCCTGGGAGTCATCTCTGCTGGCACAAGCAGTAATAATATCTTGACAAGACCTGAGTTAACATCTTAATGACATTTTTTTCATAATAATAAATTTTAATTCTGATTATTCTTAACTTTTTATGCAGACATATATTCAGGCTTTTCTTTCTCATCCAGTCCTCTTATAGAATTGTAGTTTAGTATTTCGGCTGCTACTTCCTGCAGCATACTGAAGATCCTGTGTTTCTGTGGGATCTTGCATGATCAGCCACTTGGAAAGTAACTACTATTAATACTCACCACTCCAAAACACCATACATGTATCATGTAAGTTGTATGCCCATACTCCTTTTAAAAGTCTAGTTTGTATTGTCTGTTATGGTTTCTTAGATCAGTCTTATTTCATACATGCATTCATGATGCTCTTCCATTGTACTGTTAGACACCTGTTGAAAAAAATGGTGTGCTAGTCACTTTGAGTATGAGCATAATTGCTATTACAGTGAAAAGTATTAAACTACATATTTATTTTTAAACTGCACAAGGTACCACAGAAATTGTGAATAAGTAATGGTGCAAGGCTCCTAGTACTCTCAAGATTAGTGGCAATAATTGCAGTGAATTATTTCCACTTTGAATTCAAGGGCAGTTGAGGCAATAAGAAAACACTATACAAAACAAGGAAACATTTATACTGGTAAATGAGGTGTCTTTCACCAGCTACAGCTCAACTGCAGTGAAAATGTGTCATGGTTTAACTTAGCTGGCAACTGAGCTCCACACAGCCGCTTGCTCACTGACTGCCACACTGCAGGATGAGAGAGAGAAACCTAGGAGTAAAAATGAGGAAACTTGTGGGTTGAGATAAAGACAGTGTAATAGAACATTAAAGAAATAAAGTTATTAAAATGGGGGAAAAAAAGGTAAAAATGTAAGAATATACAAAATAAGTGATGTGCAATGCAATTGCTCACCACTTGCCAACCAATGCCCAGCTCCTGAGCAGCCACCCCTGGCCAGAAACACCCACCCCACCCCACCCCACCCCTGTTTATATACCAACTATGACATCATATATCCCTTTGACTAGTTTGGGCCAGCTGTCCTGGCTGTGCCCCCTCCTGACTTCTTGTGCCCCTCCAGTACTCTCACTGGCTGTGCATGGGAAGCTGAAAAGTCCTTGGTGTAAACACTACTTAGTAACAACTAAGCACATCAGAGTGCTATCAACATTACTTTGAGACTAAAGCCAAGCCACAGCACTTTACCAGCTACTAGGAAGAAAATGATCTCTAACCCAGCTGAAACCAGAACACCATGCTCACTTCATTGTAGTGGAGTGTGTTTTTAAGTTTCTGCTCTTGAAATTGTATTTTAAAGACATTCACACTGCCTCTCCATGGAAAATTTTGGTGATCATGAAGCCTGGTTATGAATGGAATGACTCATTACCACATCAATCATACAATACAGCCAGGAAAAACAAAAACAAAACCCAAAACTAAAACCAACCAACAGACCAAACAAAATTTAAGCACATTTGGAAGGAAAATAAATGAAATATTTTTTGTAGCTTGTATTTCACATTGGTGGCATGTGATGCTTTGATGCCTTTTCCTTTTTTTTTTGTTTCCCCCTTTTTTTTCTTTTGTGTGTATTCTTAGCTGATGTACTTGCTAAAGCTAAAAAGTTTCCTGTTCCCTTTGCATTTTGCAAGGGTGTAAGTTGCGCTTCTTTCAGTGTGAACCATCCTTTAATGTCTTTGAATGATTAAGACTGAATAGACACATCTATTGTATAGGTCCTTTTAGTATCTTAAATATGTGTACATTATTGTTACCCATTGAACATACCAGTAAAAGCCAATGGAGAAAAAAATATATATAAAAAAAACCCAACATAGAGATGTAGTGAGTCTGTACCTTATCACCTGAAGCCATAGTGCTTCCTTCACAGTCATCTGCTTGGTTATAGTCTGTACTGATTTCTGAGTAGTTCATAGCTGAGCTTCATGGTCTTGGCTAAAGCTTTAAACCCAGTTTACTAAAATTATCCACCTTTCCTATACAGAGTACCTTCTGCTGTAAACCATAGGAATGGTCTGCACAGAGGTAACTCTAAAGCATACTTTAGTGGCTACTGGCAAAGTAGTCTGGCTTGTTTTGTTGGGTTTTTTTGGTTTGTTTTTTTTTTTTTAATTATTGGAAATATTTAGCTTTCCTTACAGTAACTCCAGACTTTTTATTATTATTATTATTTTTCTCATTAAATTATTTTTCTTTTTACTCTATTTTCCTTTGAGCCTGCTTGCNAAGTAGTTTGGCTTTTTTTGTTGGGTTTTTTTGGTTTTTTTTTTTTTTTTTTTAATTATTGGAAATATTTAGCTTTCCTTACAGTAACTTCAGACTTTTTATTATTATTATTATTTTTCTCATTAAATTATTTTTCTTTTTACTCTATTTTCCTTGGATGAGTGCCTGCTTGCAGTCATCCAAGACTTGTTTATTATAGTATATCCTATATGATTTTGTGTCTCTGCACAAAACTGGTATATTTCGTGGTGTGGTTTTGTATTATACGTATTTGCTCTGTAACTTATGACTGCTTTAAATGATTTTAAATTCTTCTCAGCTTTGGTATATGTACTCTTCTAAACATAAATCAAGAAATAAATATCTCTCAGACTCTCAAAATTACAAAATTACACAATGATGCAACATATACTGTATATTTGAAGAAGCGTATTTTTTTCTTGGCACTACACGTAAGAAATTTGAGTAACAGCTGCTGACACAGGCAAAAATTCTCAAACTGAGTTTTTTCTCTCTACTTCCAAAGCTGTTTTGTTTAATTTCTCTGAAAACATGAAATTGTATAGTTACAGCATTTTTACTAATGTGATACAGAAAGATATTTAAAAATGTATTGCACATGAGTGGGCTATCTTACTATGCCTTTGACATATCTTCCCTGTATTCTCTTACGAAAATACTACTTGGAAGTATATAAGTCTCCTTAAATGGTGTCTCATGAGATGCTGACTTGATTATAACTTAAACATCCAGGCAAATGCATGTTTTCTGCTTGTTTCTGGGACACATTGTCCACTTCATGATGCAGCTGATCATGTTTCTATCTGCACAAAATATGTACTCTCTGCAGCAACTTTTCATGGATCTATTTTATAAATTAATTTACCAGTGTTTTAAAAGTTTTCATTTTTCTACAGCAGCTCTGCACCAGTTTCTCCAGATTACATGAATTAGGCAAAGTGTTTCCTTAAGAATCTGATTTCTTATCACTGGGTCAGCTGTAACAAGATTTAGTTCACTTTGGGACCATAGAATCATAGAACAGTTAGGGTTGGAAAGGACTGGAAAGGACCTTAAGATCATCAAGTTCCAACCCCCCTGCCATAAGCAGGGACACCTCACACTAAACCATATCACCCAAGGCTCTGTCCAACCTGGCCTTAAACATCCCCAGGGATGGAGCAATCACAACTCCTTGGGCAACCACCAGTCCCTCACCACCCGTACAGTAAAGAACTTCTTCCTTATATTCAATTTAACTTCCCCTGTTTAAGTTTTAACCTGTTGCCCATTGTCCTATCACTACAGTCCCTAATGAAGAGTCCCTCCCTAGCATCCTCATAGGTCCCCTTCAGATACTGGAAGGCTGCTAGGAGGTCTCCAAGCAGCCTTCTCTTCCCCAGGCTGAACAGCCCCAACTCTCTCAGACTATCTTCATATGAGAGGTACTCCAACCCCCTGATAATCCTCGTGGCCCTCCTCTGGACTTGTTTCAACAGTTCCATGCCCTCTTTATGTTGAGGACACCAGAACTGTACACAAGACTCCAGGTGAGGTCTGACGAGAGCAGAGTAGAAGGGCAGGATCACCTCCTTTGACCTGCTGGTCACTCTCCTTTTGATGCAGCCCAGGATACGGTTGTATACACATGCTGAAGCCGGCCCATGTTCATTTTCACATCGACCACCACCCCCAAATCCTTTTCCGCAGGGCTGCTCTGAATCTCCTCTTTGCCCAACCTGTAGCTGTGCCTGGGATTGCTCCCACCCAGGTGGAGGACCTTGCAATTGGCATGGTTGAACTTCATGAGGTTGGCATCAGCCCACAAGCTCACAAGCGTGTCAAGGTCCCTCTGGATGGCATTCCTTCCCTCCAGCATATCCACCGAACCACTCAGCTTGGTGTCATCGGCAAACTTGCTGAGGGCGCATTCAATCCCACTGTCCATGTCAGTGACAAAGATGTTAAACAGGACCGCTCCCAACACCCATCTCTGATTCTTTTCCAATGTAATATTTTCAGTCATGGGTTTTCTTCTGAAGTGTTTATACACAACACCTAAAACAGGGAGGCATTCATTTTTACCAGAGCATTTTGACACTACTTGAATACAAATAATATGTTACAATTCTAAGACTTGAACTACAGGAAAAGCATATGGGATTTCCGTTTATTTTCAGAATAAAAGCATTTGTAAGAGTGAGCTTAAAAATGGTGTGTAGAGAGAGATATAGATTTGTAAAATCCATGTTCTGTTGTAAACATTTATGTGCCTCTACTGCTGAGTATCTAACTGTGACCTATTAAAGAGATCATAAATACCAGCCTGCTTAGTAAACAGCAGCTGCACTGAAGTTACTTCAATTGGCTAGACAATGAAAACATACAAAACCTTGGTTAAATCTTTCAGAAATACTGACTGTTACATCCCATTTGGTCTTCTTCTCTAGGGAACAAGCCACACTCTTTGCATGCAGTGTAACACTGCTACTTCTCAGGACCTAAAGCCATAACTGTTCTGTGCCTGTTCTGCTGTACAGTAATGCTTCTTGGCCTCCTTTTCAGTTACTCTTGTGTGTTACTTAGACTATAAGATGTAATGAAGTGGAATTTCCATAGAGAGATGCAATGTGTCTGAATAACAACATCAAAGTATGGCTAAGGAGGATTGCTCTAATTTTTGGAAGTTATTTATTTTGGATGATGCACTGATTAGAATTATTTTTATTCCTTTTAGGGGATTATGATTATTATCATCATCATATTTACAGAAGTGAAATTATGAGAAACACCAAATAGTCTATAAAAAAAATTACCTTTTTCAAACTACATCTGTTCATGAGCTATTACTGTTTGTTGCATACAAGAGAAATAGCGTTTTACTACAGCTACTCCTCTACCTCAAGACACAGTATTTGAGCTTGTTCTACCACTGTTTGGAAAGCAGTTGAGAAGTACTATGAAAGCATGTGATTCTGCGTTTATTTTTCTGTTCATCACATTATATGACAGATTAGGATGACATTCAAGATTTTTTTTTTCCTATTAATGCAGTGTAGATTTAAAAAGAAATGAGAAAAGTGAGAGCAAAGCAGAGAAGACTGTGGGTTTTTTGATGAAGACAAAGTTAAAATGTCAAGTCATAGTCAAATGAAGAGTGCTTTTCTTATCTTTTTAAAGACAGTTTTTCAGTCATGCTACATTTTATGGTATTTTTCTGCCTTTAAGTATTTGTGATTATAAAGAATACTCAGTATGGTACATCAAAGTGATGTTCTTGTCTAGTCTCCAGAAGTGATGTTTAAACAAGCAATACTTCTGCCTAACATGTCATCTTTGTGTTGATTCTGTCTCCTTTTTTCGTAGCTCTGCAGAAAATAATGCAACTCATGTTTAATGAATACTTTTTAAAGATTACAATATGTAATAGCCTGTATAAAACAAAGTCTTTTTTTTAATGCATAAGGATATTCCTGGGGAGGATAGCAAGACTAATAAAATATCAAAAATATCATTAGAGACTAAGTGACAGTAAAAGTAAAAGTAAAACCGATTTTTTTCTTACACCTTTGGGATTTCAAAATTACTCTGAGTGCCAGTATGAAATGAACCACTTGCCCTTGTGGTGCATTAACCTTAGGCGTCTGCCACATGCTCACCCAGCTGCTCTCACTCCCCCTTCTCAACAGCATATATGGAAAAAATAATATGAAAAATCTTGTGTGTCAAGATAAAGACAGGGAAATAACTTGCTAATTATCTTCATGGGCAAAACAGACTGGACTTGGGAAAATCAATTTAATTTATTGCCAGTGGAAAAATAAACAAACAAAAAAACCCCAACAACCGCCCCCCAAACCACCAACAGAGTATGATTGTGAGAAACAAAGACAAAACCAAGAGCAATTTCCTGCAGTTTCCTGCTTTCCTCCCACTTTTACCCTGTTCCAGAGTAGGGTCCCTCTCACAGGATGCAGTCCTACACCAGTTACTCCAATTTTAGTCTTTCAAGATTTGCCCCAGCAAGGCTCCTTTCTACAGAGTACAGTTGTTCAGAAGCAGATTGCTCTGGCATGGGTTTGCCGTCAGATTCAGCTCCTGCTAGTAAACCTGCTTCTGTGCAGGATCTCCAGAGGCTACAACTTCATTCACGGCATGTCCACCTTCTCCACTGTGGATCTCCATGGCTGCTGGGTCAAATCCTTCCTCACAGTTGTCTTCATCATGGCTGCAGGGAATAAGATTCTTCCAGCACCGGGAGCACCTTTTCCATCTTCTTCAAGCTCAGTGTCTGCATGTTTTCTTCTCAGTCCTCTCTCTCACAGCTCCTGCACAGTGTTTTTTCTTAAATGCATTATTAAATATGGTTTCCTAGGGGCATGGCCAGCTTGGCTGCTAGGCTCAGTTGTGGCCTGAGTTACATCTATTGGAGTTTGCTGGAACAGAGTTTATCTAGCAAGGGTCAAACTCTGGCTTCTTTTCTACAGTCCACCCCATCAGCCCTCCGCTGCCAACACCTTGCCGTGTAAACCCAGTACAGCCCTTTGTTTTGTCTGATGCTTGTATTCTACTCTGACGAGGTGCTGCTTGGCACAGGCTTAGTTGCTGCTGTTTAGGCTACCTGCATCTTGATTTTACTCCTGCCATTTTCCTGATGTTACCAACCTGCTGTTACACGTGGCTATGAATAGTTTGTGTAAAGGCTGACCAAGTGGAGGAAAAAATGACAGAAATGTTGCTTTTTCTTTCATATGTTCTTTTTGGTTCCTTCATCCTGTAATACAGTTGTTTAGAAATTGAGTTGATTATGGAGGGTAAGTGTTCAGATTTGGATTTAAATTATTTTTGTGATATTTACTCGTATTCCTGTTTGCATGAGTGAGGACATAGTCTTTCCATGCCAGTTCCTGTTCTGCAAAATAACACTTTTACACTTCATAGATGATGAAGCAAATTTATTACAGAGTGTGAAACACTTGCCTGCCTTTTGTTGAGGTCACAGGCAAATACCATAGCTGGAGGCAGATGGGGTTTGTGTCAGAATATGTCTAGTGGCAAAGCACACCCCTTGTGCTTTGGGTGATATCTTTTCTATTAGCAGTAGTGGTCAGCTCTCATCACTGGGATACCATGTTGTTCATTATTCAGTATGGACAATTATTGAATTATTTTGTTGCTCTCTGTTTCTAGATTGGATTGCTAAATTTGCTTCAAAGAAATAAAGAGAAAAATGAATCTGAATTCTCTTGTTTATTCTGTGATGAGGTTTCCCTCTAAAGGGGGAAGATGCTTGTATGGAAACTTATCTGAATTAAAGTAGTTACCAGACATTTGTGTGAACGCAATCTCATTTTTCTGGAAGTTTGCATATAGGGGACAAAAAA
>NDXB01019931.1:71182-103569 GCA_002631895.1 Agapornis roseicollis | reverse complement strand
TCATCCTCCCATCCACCAGGACCCCCAGGTCACTTTCCCCTCCACTACTTTCCAGCAGGTCAATCCCCAATCTGTACTGGTCTATGGGGTTGTTCTTCCCCACACGGAAAGACTCTACACTTACCCTTGTTGAATTTCATCAAGTTTCTCCCTGACCAACTCTCCAGCCTGTCCAGGTCTCGCTGAATGGTGACACAGCCTTCTGGTGTGTCAGTCACTCCTCCCAGTTTAGTGTCATCAGTGAACTTGCTGAGGGCACACTCAGTTTCCTCATCCAGGTTNGACACAGCCTTCTGGTGTGTCAGTCACTCCTCCCAGTTTAGTGTCATCAGTGAACTTGCTGAGGGCACACTCAGTTTCCTCATCCAGGTTGTTGATGAAAATATTAAACAGCACTGGTCCCAGCACCAACCCCTGAGGGACTCCACTGGTCACAGACCTCCAGCTGGATTCTGCCCCATTGACCACAACTCTCTGCCTTCTTCCTTTCAACCAGTTCTCGATCCACCTCACTACCTGATAATCAAGCCCACACTTCCTTAGCTTATCTATGAGGATGCTGTGGGAAACAGTATCAAATGCCTTACAGAAATAAAGAAAGACCATATCTACCGCTCTACCATCATCCAACCACCTAGTTACTTCCTCATAGAATGCTATATGGTTGGTCAAACATGACCTCCTCTTAGTAAAACCATGTTGGCTGCTCTTAATGACCCCCTCATCCTTGATATGTCTAGAGATGGTGTCAAGAATAGGTTGTTCCATCACCTTTCCAGGGATGGAGGTAAGGATGACTGGTCTATAATTACCCGGGTCCTCCTTCTTGCCCTTCTTATAGACTGGCATGACATTCGCCATCCTCCAATCCTCAGGCACCTCTCCCATTTCCCACGACTTACCAAAGATGATGGAGAACGGCCTAGCAGTGACCTCTGCCAGCTCCCTCAGCACCTGTGGGTGTATTCCATCCAGACCCATCAATTTATAGATGTCCAGATTGCTTAACTGATCCCTAACCCAATCCTCATCTTCCAAAGCAAACTCCTCCTTTTTCCTGACTCCTTCTGGGGCTCTAAGAATCTGGGCCCCCTGGGAGAGACCGCAGGAGTAAGGACAGAGGCAAAAAAGGCATTCAGCACCTCTGCTTTCTTTATATCCTCTGTCTCCAGGGCACCCACCTCATTCAGCAGTGGGCCTATATTGCCTCTTGAGTTAGTTTTACCCGCTATGTATTTGAAGAAGCCTTTTCTATTATCCTTAACCCGACTTGCAAGATTAAGTTCCAAGGAAGTCTTAGCTGTCCTAATTGCCTCCCTGCATCCTCTAACAACTGTCCTATATTCCTCCCAAGTGGCCAGCCCCTCCTTCCATAGTCCATAGATTCTCTTTTTCCACCTGAGTTTGCCCAGCAGTTCCAGTCTCCTGGCTCCCTTACTTGATTTCCTACCCATTGGGATGCCTTGATCCTGAGCTTGGCAGAAGCAGTCCTTGAATGCTGTCCAACTATCTTGTGCCCCTTTATCACCTAGTACCCTTTCCCATGAGACTTCCCTTAGCAATTGATTGAAGAGACCAAAGTTGGCCCTTCAGAAATCCAGAATTGTGGCCTTGCTAGGTATTCTATTCCTCCCACACAGGATCCTAAACTCCACCATCTCATGGTCACTGCAGCCAAGGCTGCCATTGACCATCACCGCTTCAACCAGACCCTCCTTGTTGGTGAGCACTAGATCCAGCAGCACTCCTCTCCTAGTAGGTTTCTCCACAATTTGCATTAAGAAGTTATCATCAGTGCACAGGAGGAACCTCCTAGACTGTGAATGACTGGCCGTGAAAGTCTTCCAGCAAATATCATGGTAGTTAAAATTCCCCATGATGACCAAGGCATGCAGTCGTGAGGCTGCTTTCAGTTGCCTGTAGAAAGCTTCATCAACTCTTTCGTCCTGATCAGGAGGTCTATAATAGACACCCACAGCTGTATCACCCGTACCAGCCTGCCCCTTAATTCGTACCCACAGACCTTCCACTTGTTCCTCATCTGCTCCTGGACAGAGCTCAACACATTCTAGTCACTCTCTCACATAAAGAGCAACTCCACCACCTCGCTTTGCTGACCTATCTTTCCTATAACGGACATAGTCATTCATGACCACATTCCAGCCATGTGAGCTGTTCTACCATGTCTCTGTAACTGCCACCAGATCATAACCTTTAGACCGCACACAGACTTCTAACTCCTCCTGTTTATTCCCCATGCTGAGTGCATTGGTGTACAGGCATTTCAGGGAGCAAGCAGAGCACGCTAATGGCACCTTCGGGAGGCGGGAGGCCTTCTGGTTTACATTAATACCAGAACAACACCCCACTAGTTCAAACCCAGCTACAGCCCTCTCCCACTTTGAATCTAACCTAAAGCTCTGTGAGTGAGCTCCACTAACTCTTGCCCTAGTACCTTTTTTCCTCTGTGGGATAGGGTCTAAACAACTATTCAATCCCTCAAATGAAACAATAGCTTGCGAGTCATCCCTAGCCCGCCATCCTGCAAGCCCCAGCATGTTTCTCTTGGGCTTGTCCCTAACAGGTTTTGTTTGATTAATTTCAGCCTTTTCAGAATTTTTATTTTATCTTCACTGATATTTTGTATCTGCTTTTCTTTTTCTGGTCTCACTTTTGGCCTTGTTCTTCCAGTGAAGTTCAGATCCCTTTTTTCTTTACTGTCCTGCCCACTACCTTTAGGGGAAAAAAAACCCATCTAGCAATGTGTTCTGTATGTCAAAATGTCCAGCCTAGGTCTAAGATGACAATAGCTGTACAATTTCCACCCCAGAAAAACAAGATTGCTAGGTTCCACACCACTCTGTCAGATGTGCCATTATTTTTCAGAGGGCTATAATTGATCTTCTTTCTATTCCAAATGCCCTGCTGCAGCTTCATAGTGCTGCCATTCCTATTCCTGAGAATTACAAAGGATGAATTGGCTCAAGCCTTCTCCAACAACCTAAAGCTTTCCTGTCAAGCTGGTCACATGAGGAGGAGTCAGCTATCCACATTTCTAATTTCTTCCAACAATGACAAGGTTTTCCTGAACTGCTGAAGCCTAGTTATAGTTCTGCAGACCTTGTCTGACTTTTGCAAAACCTTGTCCTGAGTCTCAGATTTTAGTAGCCTACTGGGTGTACTGGCATTAAATAAAGATAGCCCTGTTGCCATATGCACCAGTCATTGCTTGATGTAACAAGTGCCATCAATTATCAAGTGGACTTGCTTTTGCCTAGGTTGTACATATTTGGTTGATTGCAATAGTGGCTGCTTGCTTTGGTGAACTTTTACCCCTTTATCACAAGGATCGCAAATACCTACTTACTCTAGCAAAAAAAACCCAATATTCTTCAATCTCAATCAAAAGAAAGTTATGAATTACCAAGCCTGGTTTTTGCTGACTCTCAGCAGCTCATATTTGTCAAGTTATAAAGCTGGGAAATAGTATAACTTTCACTACACCATTTTCAACAGTTCTATCATCCATTTTTAACTTCCTGCTGCCTCTCAGCCTGCCTCCCCCCTTCTTCAGAGGACTTTACCATGACTCAATGACCTACAAGACTATGGCTTCAACACAGAAGTCTGCTACTGTTCTAGCCAGGCAGGTCAAAGGACTAGTCCCCTCCTCTCTTGCAAAGGAAAAAAAAAATAAGAAAGAAAAAAAAAGTGAGAGTGAGTCTTCTTACTGTTAAAGAATATCAGAAGATGGAGACCCATCTTGAGTGTAATGACACTGAATGACACCCATGTTGACAAGTTGAGCACTTCTGTGATACAGGCTGAGATAACATCATCGCTTCAGCAAGAGGTCTGGCTGTACCACAGAACTTTGACTTGTCATGGGTCAGAAAATTGCCATTAAAGGGTCTCTTCTTGTTCAGCCACTCCATGACATTGAAAAAATATTTCCCATAATCCTGTTCTGACAGTGACCCGTCTGCAAGAAAACCACATGTATCCAGGACCGAGGAATCTCTCCACAGTCTTGATTTACCTATGGGATGCTCCATGTCATTATACCATGACAACAATACATTCCAGAAAGATCTTTTCCTCTCTGTGGCGCATTTCTTGTAGAACTCAATAGATTTTGCACTGACTGCAGTCTGTCACTTGTTACAAAACTGCTGAAATGCTCAATAAAGAGTACTACAAGTTTGTTCCTAGCCAATCTTTAACAGTATCTCTAAAAATATCTCTTCTCCCACAGTCAAACAGTGCCAATCACTGAATGTTTTTCAAATGTTGCTGCCCATCCCTGTATTCCCAGGCTATCTTCTTGGGGCTCAAAAAACAGAGGATATGAAGGCATGCTTCATCTCCTTATATTCTGTGGATCATGGGACCTAGGAAATATCTTATATAGCCCTGATCTGAGCACAGTATTGGAATGCATATTGCAGTGTAAATGAGCAGATAGATAATTCATCTCAAGGATTCCCTGACAGTTACTTCCTTTTATTCTTGCTCATATATTTAGTGAATTCAATAGACTAATTTCATATAAGCTTAATTCAACGTGAAGATTAAAATGCTGGTTTATAAGCACATCTTGTAAAATGTGACCAGAATTTTTAATTTCTCAGGGTGTCTGAAACTTTAAATTACTGATGTTTATATTACCTACATATCAGTACTATTCTACATACACAGTGCAGTATACAGCAGCATAATGTGTATCAACAGGGAAGCACATAATGCTGCAAATCACACTAGAGAGTCTTTCAGGAAATCATCCATGTGCAGAAAAGGCACTTAACATGCTTGAAGGGCTTATTTCTTTACATGGGATCCCAAATGTCTTAATGCTGTTAACTTGTTTTTACCTGCTTGCACCACAAAAACTCTAATGATGTTGTAAGAACAGTCAGGTTTTCAGCAACTAAATTGTTATTTTATGAAAGACATTTTGCGCTGATACAGAAGAATTAAGTACAACTGCAAACAAATTGTTTTGTTCTTCTGTTCAGTTATGTGGAAATAGTTTTACATTGAGTCTATAAATAGCCTGTGAAATAGAAGAGCCCTTGCTTATTTGAAGAGTTACAATACATGTCATATGTAAGCCAGGCCTGAGACGATTGGTTTTGAAGGGGGGGGGAGGGAGGAGGGGTGTTGTTCTACAAGTTCTGGCAACAAACCAGGAATCGCTTCAGGCTATCGGATTTCGGAATGAGAATGTCACAAGAGGCTTTCTGTTGGCTGGGGGAAGGGAGGAGAGTTGAGCATCTACTCCTGGATTGTCCATTAAACAGCAGAACTCTAATGATGTTACAGGACACAGAAGGTAGAGTAAAACGAGAGGAGAAAAAACCACACATACACACAGGAAAACAAACCAATGAACCAAAAAAACCTCACCACTTTATTTTTCTCAGTACCTCTAGCTGGAGCGTTCTTCCACTTAACTTTTTATTGCCAAAGTTAAGAAGCAGACGTATCTGTACAGACTGGAAATCTAATTATATGTGATTTTCAAACTGTATTCCTAAATAAACATAAGCACAAACACTGCAACCATGCAACCATAATCTGAACAGAAAGCAAATTAAGAAATTATAATGCTGAAGTACTTTGTTTTTAAATAATAATAAAAAAACCCCGTGAAACTTATTCTGCAGATGTCAGTTGTCCTGACACATTAAGAAGGGTTTGAACTTCAAAAATCATGTAAGAAAAAATGGAAAGGTCTGGGTATTGAGTCCATTAAGATGGAATAGACTGGATCTATTGAGTGTAGAGACTACCAGTGGACGAAACAGCAGCACTACAAACACCTAAGTTTGCAAGAAAGAGCACAAGCTGTTAGTACGGACAAGAAGTAATGAATTTAATCTGAAAGCTACATAAACACTTATCAGAAAGTATTTAAGTATAATAAATTTTGTCTTGAGGAAAGCAGAGGAACTAAATGACCTCTAAAGTGGTCACTTACATTCTCAGAGTTAGCCTTATATTCTCAGCCAGCTTTACATTCTCAGAGCTAATAACAGCAGTATTTTTGTTGGGGATATTAAGCCACCTCAGAAAATAAACCAAACACAGAGACCGGTACTAAACATGTGAGAAACAGGTTATCTTCCATTATCTTTTTTCAAAGTTCTTAATCTTTTCTCATTTAGCACCTCATGCCAGCCAGTGTTGGAAACAGGGTATCAGACTAGATGCCCTACTTGTCTAGCCTGCTTGCCTGCTCCTCTAAAGATGTAACTAAAAATATCTCTCATATTCCTCTCAAGCCCAAAGATAACCTAAGTAAACGGGCAAAAGCCTAAAGTATATGGCAGGAAACAACTCTGGCATGCATCAGTGATGTCTGGTACTTTCCTGACTAGAGACAGCCTACTTGGACACTCTTAGCACAGTGCAAGTTTGTGCATGTGCCACTGAAATGTGTTCTGGAAAAAAATAAACTGGAATGAAAAGGACATTTTAGAGCACACGACCGTGTCTCATTTACAAAAGTCACTTTTCAGGGTTATGGAATGAAAAAATGCCCAAGGACAACCATCGAGGGAACCCAGGGGCTTCCCTGGACCCTGATCACATGGAACGATCTATTTAAGGAACATATCCCAGCAAACCAGCCTTCCAAGAACACCTTTTCCAGGGACCGCTCTCGATAACAGCGCTCTGCTAACGAGGCTGCTGTCGATAAGAGCATTCTCCAGCTGCCCGCTCCCACGGGAGCCTTGCGAAACGCTGGGGCGGCTGCTGGCTCCTCAGGCCTGCCCGGGAGGAGCGCACCCCGGCCGGCGGAGGGCCCGGAAGAGATTTCAGAGCCTTCTCCGGCGGCGGCGCGGGCGGGTGCCGGCTCTCCTCAGCTGAGGGGTCCAGCGGCTGCGCGGGACTGGCACCTCCTCTGCCACTGTGAAGCACAGGTTGCGGAGTGTGCTTGTTCGGGAGGCGCGGGTAGCGCCGGGTGGGAGCACGGCGAGGCGGATGGCGCAAGAGGCAGCTCACCCTCCTGCCCTCACAGGCCGCCACCGCCCCTTGCGCCCGCGATCCTGGCACGGGCCGGCGCATTACGGGAAGCTCCGCCCCCCGCCCCCTTTCGGGAACGTCACGGCACCGTTCGCCAATGGCGGCGCGAACCGTGGAGGGAAGGACGCCGGGGGGGGGTAGGGGAGCGTGACTGGGCGTGGGGCCGGGCGTGCGGGACGGCGGCGGGATGGCGCGGTGCGGCGGGACTGTTATCTAGGGTCTGTCGGCGGGGCGGCGGCAGCGCCAGCAGGTAAGGGTCGGCGGGGCAGGCGGCTCACGAGGCTTGCGGCCGCTGGTGGTGCACCCTTTTCATAGCCCCCCACTCCAGCGTCCCCGCCGCCTGTGTGCGCACCTCTCCCTGAGGGGCGTCCGCCGGCGCTGGCCCGTTCTTCCCCTACTGGCTGTAGCCAGGCTCGGCAGGCCGAGCCGTGCACCGAGGGCGGGGATGCCGGGGAGGGCAGGGGGTGGGCGCTTGGCCAGGACTGACTGGGGCGACGACGGCAGCCTTGCTCCGTTCGCTTCCGAGCCGGTCTTTCGCCTTCCCCCCGGCGCCGGCGGCGTCCGGGTGCAGCCTTTCTTCTCTTTGCCTGTGCTGGGGCCAGGGTACCCCGCAGAGGAGTCTCAGCTGCCTTCGGCGGGCACTGACGCCGCTGGGGCTTAAAATTAACATGGTGTCGCCCGCCGCTGGGGCCTCCTCGGTGTGGGGCCTGAGGGGCGGTCGAGGCCCCCTTCTTTGCCGGTGTGTGTGGTGCCAGTTGCTGGGGTTGCCGCATCCGCTGCCCTTCCCCTGTCTCGGTTCAGTTTTACTGACCCGCAGGCGTGGAGCGAAGGGTAAGACTGAAGATGAGCTGGGTTTTTCTCTAGTGCAGGGGCTGTTCATGCCGACAGGTTTAAGTAATTATTTTAATTAATAAAGGTGCTGCGACCCTTACAGCGTCTTTCGGGCTTTCTCCACTGATAAGCTTGGCCATATTATCGGCAGGCCTTTTCTTGTTGAAAAGCGTTATATTTTATTGCCTTCACCACTAATGGCCTGTTCATGTTGCTTGTAGACCAGAAGGTAGAAAACCGCTGGCCTTGAAAAAAAGGCACACTTCGGTTTACACGTGGGCCAGTTACTGGAGCGATTCCCTGAGGAATTAGGGAGGAGCGGGTACTGGGAGCAGCGTGGGTCGTCTGCTAACTTCCGATGTGCTCCTGCACTCCAGTCATTCTTGCAGCGGGTCTCTGACGCTCTTCCTAAAGAAAAACGAGCCATTATTTTCATCTTGCAGATGATGAAACTGAGGCACAAAGGAGAGCAGTCTGCCAAGTGTGCTGGCAGCGCGGAGGAGAATAAATCCTGTTCTCAGTTTTCATCCTTGTTTTAGGTTGACTAGGTGATTGCCAGCTGGTGGCTGTTTATTGCTTCTGAAGCATTTCAGAAGGGGAAAACTTGGTAATAGAATTATGTTGGGTTGTAGTTAAGTCATTAGTGACCTGTCCTGTCACTGAGAAGGGGTTGGGAAACAACCTGAAGAGTTTGGGTACATTTGAGAGTTGCGGATTCTTTTATCCTCTTTTCCCTATAGAACATAAAACTTATACTATTCTTCCTAAATACTGTTACTTACAGAGAAATAATATGCAAAAAGGATTTTGAAAGTATGTAACTTCTAAACTTAAATTTTTAATCCGTAGGTTGGTATATCACATTAAGACAGTAGGAGAGGATGATGAAAATTTGAGGTTTTTTCCTAAAAGTAAAGCATTAAAAAGAAATATTTGGGTCTTGTTTACATGTCTAGAAGTGTGATCTCTTAAGAAAAGCCTGTGAATAAAATTGAGGGGTGAGAAGAAGTACATATGCACATGTGTAAGTGTGTACACAAAATAGAGATACAGTGTCTCCACTGCTGCTTTCCTGGAGGATTAGCACTTGTAGTTGTATGAAAATAAATAAACCTCTTGGCCAGTTTCTGTAGAATGATTCTTATGTTATCCAGAGCTATTTAAATTGGAGAACCAGCATTGGTGCTTGTCAGTCTTGCAGGTTTGACTTCAAGCTGAGAACATAGAATGGTAAGGTATTGTTTTGTGTAAGTTCATTTGCTTTTTAGACTAAAGCTACTTGCTAGCTGCAAAGAGAAAAATCCAAATTATTTCAGAGAAAGCAATCTGCAATTTTAGAAGACACGAGAAAGAGGAATGTAATTCTTACAAGCAAATATTTAGTGCTCTGATGAAGTATTTAAATGATTTTAGTCTGTGCTGCTTTGTTTGGGTTTTTTATTCTGAGTGCTATACTAAAACTATTTGGATATAGGGAGGCTTCCTTCTAGAGCAAAAGGAATTAGTAATGTGGAATAATCCTTTATCTGTTTCATGAAAGGGACAGAGATATGATTTGTGTGTAGGCATTTTAAATGTGAAAAAGAATTTCAAAGTATTCTGTGCATCTAGTGTTACATAAGATTTTCAGGTGATTCTTTAGAGGTGTTAGGGGTATTTTTGAGTCTCAGATGTTTCTGAGAAGGAAGTAGGTTTGTAGAAAGGAAGGAAGCTTGCAGATGAAATACTTCTAATTAGAAAATAGTTACAGACTGAGTAATCAAAATTCCATTAAAATAGTTAGAGCTTTCAGGTGGGCTTTCAGTATTACCTGGCTTGTTATTAAACCTCAAGCAATGCTACTACTATGTGTAGTATCACTTGCTCTGTCTTTCTGAGCTATATGGATTCTTAACCACATGAAGCTGTAAGCTCTTGAATTTTTTTTTTTTTGGGGGGGGGTATTTCTGGAAATCCATTTGTCAGCAACCTTTTGGCTTCTGTGATTGATGTGCTAATGAGCCTTAATAGACTTAACACCTTCCTGTGGTGGTTATGGTGTGTTCTGTAGTTCCCAACTTGCAAGTTGGCTTTGCTGGCAATAACATGTTATTTTGGCTATTTCTCTTAAACTGAAATTGTCATTTGTAGGTCACTTGGACAGTAATTGTCACCTCTTTGAAACTGGAAGATGGTAACTCATCATATGACATATACCTGTATTAAGTTTGGGGTAGTTTTCATGATTTATGAAATCAGAACAATTTGTAAGGCTTCTCTCAGTTGCTCAGAATAAGTAGTGATACTTGCTTTATATGAATGCCTGACATTTCTTCAAAAACTGTTACTCATAATTTAGCCATAAAACTCAATGAGCTACTTTGTTCATACAAAGCTTGATTTTAGGGTTGTTACTGGCTTTTTATAGGACGCTTCCTAAAGCATCAGTTTAAAGTTCAGGCATAAAGGCTAACTGGTTTTCTTTCAAACTGTAGTAGGATGTGAAGCTTAATAAAAGTCCCGTATGATTTGGAGATTAAATGGGGTGATGTCATGGCATATGAGTTTCTCTGTCTTTGTTGAAGTAATAACAATATTTTAACAATTTTCTTCCTAAGATAATTTATGTTCTGTGAGCTCTGTTATCATCATCAGTTCTAAATTGACTGTGTTGATTTTACTGTGTAGTAGTTTGATGGACTTTGGTCCTTTGCCACTTTAGCAAACTTAACTATGAAAGTAACCTGACAAACTTCTAACATCAGTTTCTGTCTCCCTTTCCTTTCCACTTAGTGGTCCTCAACAACTACACAGTATAGGTAAAATGTTGATTTGACTTCTCTAAACAGCAAAATAAAAACCCCAAAACCTGCTCCTTCAATATTAGTTCAGCATCTGTTTAAACTTTCAGCTTAGGTCCCTGATACTCTACACTAGCCTATAAAACTTCTGGCTGTGCTGCATAACTGCTGAAACTATTGAGTTTTCTGTGGTCCAGACTTTCAGCTTAGTCTGATTTGAAGTAGTTATGGTTTGGCAGCATTTCTTTTGAGTGATGGTGATGGCACTATGTTTCAAAGCTTTGGTATAGATTTTATGCAGGGTTTCTGCACTCTGCAGCTGAGCATCTTTATATGCTCAGATTAGAAAATACTGGTTTCCACAGAACACTCTTCCTCACTCTAATCTGAAGTATGATTCCTTGTTTTACTGGTTATAAGCCCCATCATTTTTTTATTTTTATTTTTTTTTTTGGCTTTCACCTGAGCAAGATGGATGGAAGTACTCAGTGTAGAACTAAATTTCAGTTAGGAATCAGCCTTGTGAAGGGCAGATTAATGTTTTAAAAAGCAGCATGCATTGGAAGGCAATAGCCCCTTCATGGATTCAGAGTGTGTAGCTTCAAACTGCATTGATCAGGGAGGAGGAAGAAAAACAGAACAGCCTAGAAGCACATACATGCTGAACTGTAGTGTGATCCGGACACCATAGTCACAACTGTTTGTTTCCTGTGCTGTAGGTAGGTGGGCTTTCCTCTGAACTTCCCATTGCAGGTGATGAAGCATTAGTCTTACTTCTCTTCCCTTTCAGGAGCTGAGTGTGGTAGAATAAGTGCTATAAACTGTGGATGGTTTCTTTCCTCCCTCAAAGCAGATATTAAACTTCCCAAGCTGCAAAGTAGTAGAGATTTGGACTTCATCCTCCTAAAATCTTGTATTCCAGGTCTGGAAGACAGTTGGATATAGAAATAACATTTTAAAAAGTGAAGTCATCTTACTTTGATTTGTTCTGAAAAACATTATACTTTAGAACAAAGTATGTGATAATTCTGTCTTCTTACTTGAGTCTCTTATTAACTCAGTGTTGACTTTTATGTTCTTTCATAGTATTTGTATTAACGTGAGCCATACTTAGTAGGATTTTAAAACCAGCAATTCCTGAGTAGTTTTGTGAAAATACAATTTAACCTGAAATAAATGACTACCAGAAAGAAAACTAATACTTTGTAGTGATGTAATATTTATCTTAGCTGATGTTCCATTATTCTAACATGTCCTCAGTTGTGATACCAAATGGGAGAGAAATGCTGTAGTGAACATTTTTTTTTTAAAACCTCTTGGTTTTGCTTTTTTATATCTGCTTCAGTCTTTCCTCTTTCACTGTGGAAGCAGTTTCTGCTGTTCTGCAGCTTTTACCAGTTAGAAGGGAGGGGAGTTACTGCTTCTTTCCACCTAACTTGTAGTTGCCGTAGGGTTCTCATGAGTTTCAGATCTTCTGAAACTCAAATTGTTCAACTAAATAGTTGTAATAGAACGTTGCTTAAATAATAATAAAAAAATAAACCTGAAGCTCTATCTTTAATGGAACACAATGATCTTTAGGTTGACAACAAGCAAGCAGTATTTCTGATAGGTGTTAGAGTAAGTCAAGACACTAAAATAGATTGTGTCCTAGTTCTATTCAGTGTCTGAAGACCAGAATCAAAAAAGTACTCTTCTGAGTTTGGATGCATTCACTGTATGAATCTGTTAAAATTTGTGAAACCATTTGGGACTTTAAAATACAGACAGGCATGAGCGAGCAGAAACCTTCTCAGATGTTAGAAGACTTTACATCCATAATAAAAAAAAAAAAAATCAGTTGGTTTGGTTCTCTTACTGTGTGCTTGTAATAAATATCTAAACATGTGCTGCACTTGAAACTGCAGAATAGTTTTCATATCCAGCCCAGCGAGAGTACTTGAGTGTAAGACAGAAAAAATGAATAGCGTTTTGATTCTAAGCTTCATGCAACCACAGTTCCAAACAACCTCTAGTGACACATATATTAATGCTTCTGAACATAAGTGTCAAGTCTTCTAATCAGCAATATTTCTACTATTAAATTTCTGTATAGAAAATCTTGGTAGGTCTTGAGCGCTGAACGCACAAGTACAGATGGAAACATACTGTTGAGTGATTCTGATTGCTATTATTTTAGGTCTAACTGAAACACATATACATTGGTGACTCCTATGAAGACTCTGCTGTAAAGGTTTCAGATTGGCTTTAGTTGTTTGTTTCTAATTCTTATGAATAAAGATTTTCTTTACATTATGATGTTAATCTTGATTTGTTGGAAAAAGAAAATGTTTGTATGTGCTGATACCTGTGGAACGAGTTTCTAGCTTGTTACTGATACATCTGTGCTAAAATGTCTAATGTTATTGATCTTTATGAAATGTCTTGTGTCTTTCTGCCATTATTACAAACTAAAATGGAATCAAAAGAGTATTTCCTATCATAAACTGCAGTTTCTTCTGGTAACATGCAGCATTTAAATTTTCCTTTGTAGGGAACTGTGGAATTCCTAAAAACTTAGTGAGTTGCCTTCTGTAGGGCTAAAGTTCAGAGTACCACTTTCCAAAGAAGTTTTGTCAAGTCAATGAAAATAAAACTACAGAAGCAGGGTTATTACAGGCAATATCATCTTAAATCTTAGTAAGCATAGAAATTTATCTTTAGTTTCTAGCTATAAGAATAGTATGAAATCTGCTTCTAGAAATAAGGTTGTGGGCTTGATATCTAGCTTGAGTAAGCTGATCTTCCTGTAAAGATGCCTAAGTGTAACTACCAGTAATATGACTAGAATGGTCACTTGCTTTTAGTAATTGGGGGCTGCTTTATAAAACTGCAAGTTGAGAAATACAGAGAATACTTTCGTGGCTTCAAAACAACTGGAGTGGAAGCTACTCTGCACTCTTCAGTTTCTCTGACCTGTTCTGTAGAATTGTCAAAATGGAGAACAAGTGAGCTTTGCTACAATACAGAAATAAAGAACATAAAATGTTAAAAAACCTTTCCAATTTCTGAGGAATTGTGAACTCCCTTCTGAGATTTTGAAGGCTTGTTAATGCTTTTTCTATAGTAGTCAACACTTTATGGTTCTTGATATGGGAGCATTGTACTTTGTAATTTTTGCATGTATTTTAAGTCAGTCTTGTGAATGAGATGCATGGTTTGGGGGTGAGTTGTTGTGAACGTTAAAAAAAAGCATTTATATCAGTGCACTTGAAAGCTACGTAAGTATGGCAACCATAATCAAATTCAAAAGGTTCCATTTCAAAACCTGAGCCACAGTGTTATGCTCTCTATTCTACGTGAACCTCCTGCTGAAGTTCCAGTGAAGTTTGTTCCCATATACAGCACAAAAACCATAAGCTGATGTATTTCTCAAATTTGTAACTGCTTTAAATTGCATCAGTTGTCTTAAGTAGACATTGGATTTTGTTACAGCAGTAAGCAAAATGAAAATTGTATGCCCACTGTTTCTCTAGAGTGAGAATATACTATTCCAGAAAAGGAAATGTGCATACTTAAGAAGTTATCATAGACCAAATACAAATCTGAATTTGACAGTGATCTGAAGTGACAAGTAATAGTCTAAAGTATATATTTTTTTTCTGTTACAGGAATTCTGTGCAGCATGTTTTCTGGGTGGAACTGGGTGACCCACAGCTTATATCTATTCTTGAACATCTGTTCTTTTGAAGGTAAGACTTCCCTGTCTCAAATGCAAGAGACTTACTTAATTTGATGCTTGAAGCGTATACTGCTTTTTGTATAGATACTTGTGAGATGAAGGCAGAAAGAAAGATGTATTAGGATAGGGAGACTAGTCTTTGCTCTTAATAGAGTGTTAAAATAATGCATGTTAAAGCAATACTTCTATTCATTAGTCATCTGTGTACAAAGAATAGAGAGTGACTTTGGTTGCTGGAAGGTTGCTTTAGTTCCACTGACATCACTGGGGCTGTTGTAGCAAACTGAAATTTAATTTCACATATGCCAAATGGTATCTAAATGAAAGCATGTATTGGTCAAACTGAATGCAGTTAAAGCAATAAGCTGCCAGTGAACTGGCGTAGTAGGCTCAATGATCGATTCGGAGCTGTGAGCCACTGCTGTTGCATTGAATATAATCATCTTCAGTATGTTTAGTATGGCTGTTGATTCAAGGCAGTATTTCAGTTGTCTGTTTCATCCTTAGAACTTGATGCTTTCTATGTGCATCTGTAGCAGTAGTCACAATTTTGTTGTGTTGAAGTTCATTAGTAAAAAGAGTATTATAAAATGTACTGAGTTCACTATAGTTACCAAAATATCCTTACAGTATGCCCACTGAAGCTTTTGAAATTGGCAGCTCAAATATATAACTGTTTGCATGCAATTCTTCAAAAACTGGTCCACCACAACAAAGATGCACACTTATCTCAGACATGTCAACTATATTAACCTTCTCCTTCAAAACATAGTGAGCATTCAGTCCTTCACTCTCCTCTCTCTGTAAAGGCCCCTGTTTGTTAATAGAGCTTTTCTTGCATGGTAAAACACTTCTACAAAGCCTAGGAAGGACTACACTGGTTTTGTACTTTAGATCTGCTTGGTGGTCCACTGATGCGTTTCAGGTTTATAACTGTCAAGTAATTAACTCATTTCCTGCTTAAACACATGTACTATTTTTAATGTTACACAGGTGTTGTATGTTCCTTATGGAATGTTCTGTATTTTTTAATAAAGATGCAATTATTTTTAGTTTCAGGTGGACTTGTACAGTCATGTGGTCACATCATCCCAGAGTCTCCTGTATTGGCCCTTGGTTCCAATTTCACAGCATTATGCATTTTGAATGAGAGTTGTCTGGACTTTGGCAATATCTATGCTAGTCAGATTATCTGGAAAATTAAAAATAGAGTGGTACCTAAAGAACAGTATCGTGAAATAAATAGAACAGTTTCCAGTGTCACATTTAATGATACTTCTTCACTAGCCACTCCTCTGACATGCAACATTTTAGCAGATGGACAGATTGAGCAGAACATTTATGGAATTACAGTTACAGTCGGCTGTAAGTACCATTTTTCTTGCCTTTTATTCTACTTTAAAAAAACGGTTTCTGAGAAACAGGGGAAAGAATGCAAACAAGAGTAAGTGTGCACATCTTGAGAGACTTCAGTCCTTCAGTTCCTGGATAATTGTATAAAAACATTGTCAAATTACCTGACATCAAATCTTGTAAATGTGCACAGAATAATGATTTCTATTAAAAAAAAAATAGAAAATACTCTGGAGTGTTTGTGTTGAAATAGGAATAAAACAGAATAATGGAAAACAGTAGAAAAAAATGTCAAACAAGGAAAATGTAGATTACAGAAAGATATGAATTTAACTGAAATAACTCCTAGAAACTAAACTAACTTTTCCATTTTACTTCTGTGTCAGAGTTTAAGGAAATACAAGCAGGTGGTATGTCCTGCTTTCATAATACCACTTTGAAATGTTTTCTTCATTAACAGTCTGAGAAATACTTGGTCTATCTGTATCACTAAAACAAACCTCAGCTCCCTTAAGGTTGGAACATATTCTTTGAATTACCTCAGTACAGAAGAAAATACTTCCAACTAATTATAAACTTTCCTTGTTCAAGCATGATAGCACTTGCATAGCTCTGAGCATGTGTTCTTTGAGACAAGACTGGGATCTTGAGAAAGTAACATGAATACCTTAATACTTGATGTAATTAGTTACTAGACAGTTATAAAGTAAGTGTTCAGGTGTCCTTAATAACAAGAGTATGAATAGCTGATGACTTATTTGTGCCGCCTTGTGTTAGGAAAAGGTATTGCAATTGTTGCATGGTGTGTGTCCAAAAGCCTGGATTGAGTTCACAATTTAAGCTAGTGTGGCTGTAACATGAGTTACAAAATGCTTTCACAGAAAAGAAGTTTTATTTTTCAGTTTCTGACGAGTAAATTTCTTACCATGAAAGATCCAACAGGCAAAATATATGGAAAGGTGAAGACAGATTCCTAAGATGATAAACTGAATGACAATACAGATAACATTCTACAGCTGTAATTCACCTATGAGTCTTGAGATGCATTTGTATTTAAAGCTACTATATTTTTGTACTATTAGTTAAAGAAAACTTCTGTAAACAATGTAACAAGCTTGAGAATAATACAACTACTCAGGAAGAAAACCATATATTCATAAGATAGCTCTGTTGAATATAGCATTCTGCTGGTAAGAAAATCAAGTTCACGTACCTTATACTCATGTAAATAAAGTGGTATTCTGAAACCTAGAAACAAACTTATTGTATGCCATGATTTGTATTTAAGAAGGAAAAATAATAGTTCAGCTGCACTCAGAAAAATTTTCTTACACACTACTGAAGTGCATTGAAGATCCCTTATCTGTCTTGAACATGTTCACCAGCTAAAGCATCTGTCTTCCACAGCTCAGGTAGGGCAGAGCAGACCTATCCAGAATTGCCTTAGCGCTCAGGTTGTCAAAGTCAGCATTTGCTAATCCAGCTGTAGAGCTCACTAACGTGTGAATTAAAGTAGACTTAGATGGTACCAGGTTTTCTGCCTAAATGAGAAATCTGTGCTGTTCGTTACTATCAAGTGTTTGTTCCTCATACAGCGTGTTGCTTTTGAGAACAGCTGGTTAAGCTTCTTGGCTTCTGTTGCTGGGTAGTAGCTAGCACTTTTTGTCCCCTCCTTTAGAAATAAAACTGGCTATAAATATTTATGATGTTCATAGGAATTGCTCTAATTGGGCACTTAGGTGATTCTTACTGGATTGAAATGTGTGTATAGATTAATTGTAACTTTTTGTCTTCAGTGCCGCCAGAGAAGCCCAAGAACTTAAGTTGCATTGTACATCAGCTGTCAAAAATCACATATCCTATGACTTGTACCTGGAATCCTGGGAGGCATACATTCCTGGACACTCACTTTAGATTAAAATACAGGTGGTAAGTAGCCCTCTATAGAATTTCTAAAGAATTTTGGAAAATACTTGCATGCTAAACCAAACTTCCTTGAAATTCCTTGGTACTTTGGAAGAGTTCTTAACTTAAAGCCAGTTTTCTGAAGCATAGCTGTCTATTCTAGGAGGGAAGGGAAGAGCTCATATTTAAACTCATTCTAAGTCAGACTTGAAATTTTGTTTCTATCTCCTTATTTTCTGCTCTTCAAATAAATTATTAGTATGGTTTGAGTACAATGTGTAATCATCGGGTGGCTGGCTCCAAATTTTGTATTCTGCATTTTTCTGTAGTGACGTTCTGTCGCATTCTAAACAAATAGGTGATATCCCTGCTTATTGCAGGAGGGATAGACAAGATGACCTTCTGAGATCCCTTCCAACCCTATTGTGTGACTAATTTGTGATTCTAAGTAAATCTGAATCTTAAGTGACTGGATTTTGTAGAGGTGTTATCTACTCTGTACTTCCTAAGAATGGCATTTGTCCATGATTAATCCTAACGTGAAATTTTCAGCCTAAGTATTTTTTCATGTGAAAGCAGAATAAGTATTTTTCAAACTCTTCAGATGGTCTCTTGTAGTTGAAAATGGAGTGGACAGAATTGGTGTTCTGCTTTGGAAACTGGAATGACTGCCCACAGCTTTCCATCTATCCCATTCCACTAAAGTGTTTTGGTAACAAGCATAGTAGAAAGACTGGCTAAATAGAAAACCTTAATGCTTTGTAAATCTGCTGACAGCCCTAGAACTGTCTGCTGTTAATGTAGCAGAGAGCCGTGATCAGAACTGATGTGTAGCTACAACACTGTGCTTCTGAAGGGTATACAGATAATACTGATTACATCTTTTAATGCATGAATATGCTTCTAGTTGCTACAGCTACTTGTAGTTACTACAGCTTTTGATTAAATGTATCGGTTCTTGATCTTTATTTCTTTAAGCTAAGTCATGTTTCTATAGTAACATGTTTATAGTAACAATAGTGTCCTGTGCTTTTGAAGATATGTGACTTGGAAGTCAAGAGGTTTTATTTTTGTTTCTATCCTAATGCAGTCATGACTTAACAAGCCATTCTAAATCTCTTCACTTTTTCATCCCACCTGTCTCCTTACAGAAATAAAGGCAGAGGGGAAGCATACAAGCTAAAGCGATTGGTTGCTCTGATATGCTTAAAAGATTCTCTAAAGGAAACCAAACTTACTGCTTTGTATCTTTTTTTCCCTCTTTTATTTAGGCTACAAGAGACCTTTCCTGACTGTATACCAAAAGATGTAAACAATTCTTGTACGATTCGTGATGTTCAGTTCTTTGTTAATACGAAGGTCTGGGTAGAAGCAGCAAATGCCCTCGGGAAGGCTGAATCTGATCCTCTTATTCTTGATCCCATTGAGATTGGTAACTATATGCCTGTTAATAAAACTTTACTTGTACATAACTGCAGCTTCTATGCATATTGCTGAATTGCTGTGCTAATGTTCCTTTACTATAAAAATTAACACTGCTGAAATATTACTGACTAGAACTGTGCTGGACAAAGGAAAAAAGGTGGGAGATCTGAGCACAATTCAGCTAGCAAGTTCATGTTGAATAGTCTGCTTAGAAGCTAGTGTGAAGTAGCAGCCATTTGAGTTTGTGGAAGACTTTAATGGTAGTACAAGTTGGTACAGCATAGTGTACCAGCTGCTAGAGGCATGATAAAATACAGCTGTAGAGTTGACTTTTATCTCCTCTTCTAGTTAAACTTCTGCCTCCACACAATTTATCAGTCAATTCGGGAATACTGCCGACTGCTCTGAAGCTTTCTTGGGAGAATCAAATTTCAGACACTGCGATGAAGCTGAAATTCAATATTCGCTATAAGATCATGGGTGACAAAAACTGGATGCAGGTAATACCATTAATGTTCCTTGCAACTCTTCTGGTGTAACCCAGCCCTTTGTCAAACTGCAGAAGTTGTTCCCTCACAGCTGCAGTTCAGAGGATTCACTTTATTATATTAGGCCTCCCAAGGCAGTTTACCTGGTCTGTTCGTGAAGGCTGTTATCTAGGCTATTTTGTCACAATCTGGAGTACAGTGACCTTGTCTGTTCTTTATGGACTTGTCTGCTGTCCTCCCAGTCATATTGCAGTATGTTTATTCTGCATTTTTATTCTGTACATTCAACAGCTAGAACATTCATGAACTTTCATCTTCCTGTATACCTGAAGACTTGTGATGCAAATGTCATTTAAAGCTTGGGCAAACACTCTTTAAGTGCTGGAATGCTTTCTGAATTTGCTGTACTTGTGCTGCCACAACAACCCCAGGCAATGCTACAGGCTTAGGGAAGAGTGGCTGAAGAAAAAGGATGTGGAGGTGTTGCTTCACAGCTGAATGAACATGATCCAACTTGTGCCCAGGCAGACAAGAAGGCCAACAGCATCCTGGCCTGTGTCAGAAATAGTGTGGCCAGCAGGGCCAGGGCAGTGATCATCCACCTGCACTGGGCACTGGTGAGGCTGCACCTCAAATCCTGTGTTCAGTTCTGGGCACCTCACTACTAGAGGCAGATTGAGTGGATCCAGAGAAGGGCAGCAGAGCTGGTGAAGGATCTGGAGAACAAGTCTGATGAGGAATGGCTGAGGGAATTTAGGGATGTTTAGTCTGGAGAAGAGAAGGCTCAAGGGGGGACCTTACAATTCTGTATAACTACCTGAAGGGAGGTTGTAGTGAGGTGGGTGTTGATATCTTCTCCCAAGTAACAAGTGAGAGGACAAGAGGAAATGGCCTCAAGTTGCTCCAGGGGAGGTTTAGACTAGATATTAGAATAAGTTCTGGACCAGGATGCCTAGGGAGGTTGTCCTGCCCTTTTAAACATGTACACAAGACCACTGAAGTAGTAAGTTTTGAAATTACTGGCCTTGCTTAGCTGTGGTAAAATCTGACTGCTTTAATGATTCTTTGCACTCAGGGTTAACCTCTAGAGTGCTCTGCATGTGTGTTTATTCTGCAGTCTGCCCTTTTGCAGGGTTGATCACTATACAAACTCCTTAATGGCAAGTGTAATAACACATGATGGAGGCACTCAGTGTGTGTGTACCTATGTATAGTTGTTATCCACATCACACATCTGTTTCTCTACATATGCAGTAAGAATATTTTCTGGTATTCTGTTGCTGATTAAGATAAAGGAAAGAGCTTATAAAAATAATTTATTAGCAAAAGTGTAAACTACTCTAGAACTCTTGCCCATGTTAGTTAAGAAACATTCTCTATCAGTGGAAGCAGTAATCCTGTAGGATCATGTAGGAGGCTTCTAGCACAGGTATTTTGCAATTGATATTCCAGCACATATCCCGTCTTGTCTTTCAGGACTTTGTTCAGTTATTATAGATCAGTAAGAAGAGGAATTACATGGGAAGGAAAAAGAGATAGACATAAACTAATCAAAGAAAACAGAATGAGATAGCTGCTTACCTATTTTATTGTATGTAATGCACTATACCTGATAAACATACACAGCTCTGATCCCTTATCAAACTGTGGTAGAGAATTTAAGCTTTTAGATACAAGAGAGAAGAAAAGCTGTTGTTTGTATGGGGCATGTATGTGGTGGAGAGCCCTCTTGGATGATAGCTGCAGTAGCACAGAACTTAGCTTTACAACTTTTGATCATTGCCTCTAAAATCTTTCTTTCCTTTATAGGTTCCTCCTGAAGATACAGCTTCAACAAGAACTTCATTCAGTGTTCAAGGGCTCAGACCCTACACAGAGTATGTCTTTTCAATTCGTTGCATGAAGGAAGATGGAGTGGGCTACTGGAGTGACTGGAGTGAAGAGAAAACTGGAGTCACCACTGAAGATAGTAAGTAATACATGAAAGTAGGTCACTGACTTTCAAAATGTGCAATTTGGCAATAGCTGAAATTGTGTATCCTTGCTTGAACTGTTTGATTATACATGCAGTGAGGCTTTACCAAGTTACTTTCTGTAGTGACCAACTTGACCTGTACATTCCAAGGAACATGAGAGCAGCTTTCCAGAAAGCTAGTCTACAGGTGCTCCCTGAAAACAGATAAAAAAGGAAGTAGGGAAGGAAAGATTTTTTTTTTTTTTTTTTTTTTTCACAGAAAGTTATGTTCTCAAACCCTTTTTGAAGAAATGTATGCTTTATGCTTTGTTTCCTTTGTTCTGAAGGTTACCCTCTTCAGAAGCTGTTCTCCCTGTGTAAAAGGCTTTGGGGTATTTTTGGAAGACAGACTGCCTTAGTTTGTGAAAAACTTGTTTAGGAGGCTTATAAGTAAGCTGTAAGTAAACAAGCATCAAAGTATGAAACAAGATTTTTAGTCATATAGGGTACATAGACTTCTTTGCAAACTTTGTAAAAACAGTGATACAAAATAATGTGCATATGGGAAGTTTAGCCCATTATGCACCAAAGCATCTGAATAAAACACCCTGGTACACTCTTAACTTTGCCAAGGGATTCTGCATCTACAACCCTTTCTTAATCATCACAGTCAAAGCTGCCTCTGCACTGTCTTGCACTTGTTTGTTTGCAGCATTCTAGAGGTAGTAATAAAGAGTCATTACTGATTTGTTTGTTGCGGTGAGAGTCATAAGGAAGAGAATGCTGTGTACGAACAGCTGACTTTGAGCATGATTGAGTCTATGTAGAAAATGGTTTTATTTTTAATATTTAATCACAGAAATCACATTCACCTACAATTTCCTTTCTTGGTGGTTTACATAATCATTAGAGTTGTCATCTGCACTTGTAATAAATACCCTCTCCCTCTGCAGTAGGGGTGAGCACTGAATTGCTGCTACTATGACTTGAGGAAACCCTTACTAGCATCAGCTTTTTGGGAGCAATATTTGGATCATGTTTAGTCTTGCACAGAAGGACTTTGCCAGCAGATTATATACAACTTGAAAGTATAAACAGATTACTGCTCAAGATACACAGAACATAGCAGACCACTAGGTTAAGTTAAGGTTAATTCACAGCCCTGAAAAAAAAAACAACCCTTAAGAGAGCCTTAATTAAGTGTCAGGCTTCAGTGGTTTGTGGAAGAAATCCTCAGCATTGCACAGTTGCTGCCATGCACCAAATCTATTCATGCTGAAGCTAGCTCATCAGCTTCCCTGGCTTTTTAACATCTTGTGGTGCTCCAGTCCGCAGTTACAAAATTATCTGTTGCCACTGAAATTGTCTGCTACTACTGAATTGTATGATCTGCAGGTATGCTGCATCAGCCTGGACTCATTCACATTCGTTCAGGACAGTGGCACTTGAGACTATTACTGCAGTCTGTATTGTCTAAGACCTGTGTCCACTGCATTACACAGCATGTTTTTTAACTTCATTAATAATTTCCAGTTGCTCATCAACACATACATTGCTTGAAATGTATTGGGGCATTAAAGTAGCTACAACTCACTGTTATGAATTTAATACATGTCACAGATCATGGAATTCATTTCAGTATTTCCCCACTTGAGAATCTCTTCTGCAAGTTTGTTCTTAAGTACAAAGACTGTGTGTTCTGCCACTGAGTTGTGCCAAAACTGTTAGTTGAATATGCTTAGCTTTTTCTGTTACTGAATTTTTTTTTTTCCTAATTTTGGCCATTTTGTTTGCAGCACTTTGACTTAGCAGTTGTTGCATCAATGCTAAACTTATACAAAATAAACTTGCACAACATAACTGAGCAGTAGTTGTTGGACCACTAACATTAAAATCACACCCATGTATTTGTTACAGTATTAAAGATCCTGTTGTCAGATAGTAGATTCCTACATTTTCCTGTAACAGAACAAAAATGCATGCAGTGTAGAAACACAACTTAGACCTGTGTATTTGGCCGTTTTATTTGCTCTTCAAATAAAAGCCCCAGGCTTTCCTTTTCTGTGGTCCATTTTCCTTTTATAATTCACCTGAGTAGCCCGCTTAGAGTGAACTGGAACTGATTTAATGTCCTTAATAGATGCTTGGGAGGTGCTAACTGGTATGTTATTGAATTTAAACTTCTGTTGGTATCAGAACACCGAACATATGAGCTTCTTGCTAAAGGTAAAATGAACTGTTGAGAAAGACCTGTGCCATTAGCTGTGATGCATTGCAAATGTAAATAGTCTCTTTTCTAGTAGCTGATCTAGTAGAACAGCATTTTAGCAAATTGTTGGCTGTAGCCTTCCTAACAATAGCGGGATAGTCACACTTCCACACTGCTTGCAGTTAGCATCTTTAGCTACTGTACAGTAACTCGATAGTAAAACAGGTTCATGTCCCAAGTTTGCTTACACAAAACTATATAAATGTAAATGCCTAGATACAGTTAAAAATAGGATAGTGGGATAATTTCAGTTGGAAAGAAGCTCATAAGGCCTGTTGCTTGATCATCGTTCTGCCAAATGTCAGGCTTGGACAAGAGACTTTAGGTTGCAGTTTTGGCAAAAAACCTGTACCAAAATTTCGTCTAGTTTGTTGGGTTTTCTGAGTTTTTGGTTTTGTGGGTTTTTTTTTTACTGTATAGTTGCTTATTGCAAAGATTAAATGAAATGGGCAGACAGCTGACACTTAAGTTAATTACACCACTATTATTTCCCTCAATTAAATTATAAAACTGACTTCTAGATGATCTACTTTGTTGAAGACTATTAGATCCATATCCCAGAAGATTCCACAGCTGCTTGCCTTCTGCTTTCAAAAGACTTGGGTTTTGTCTCTTGTAGATACAGGAGTATTATCACGATTGTATTCAGGAAGGTATATGTCTGCATTTACACGTGGTTGTTACCAGGTGTTAAGTACTGTAACTGTTAAGTGAAGTTTCAATGGATTCCTTAACTGCAAAGGTGCCAAATGTGCAGTCAGGATGCTGAAGAGTAGTGCACGCATTCCAGCAATTTTGAAATTTTTGTCAATTTTTTTACTACCTGATCCTTACCAGAAAATGTATACTTTGTATCTCCAAATAGTGACTGTAACCAAGGGTTTTTATATCCAGCAGAGCAGGTTTGCTTCACAGCTGTTACAATAATATGCACTTAAATTTCTGGGTTTTCTAGATTCAGTAAATCACCCTCAAAGGGATTTGACTTTAAAAGCTGGTTTGGTTTCCTCCTGAATCATCAGTAGCAACAGTGTTGGGAATTATAGAATCATAGAATAGTTAGGGGTGGAAAGGATCTTAAGATCATCTAGTTCCAACCCCCCTGCCATGGGCAGGGACACCTCACACTAAACCATGCCACCCAAGGCTCTGTCCAACCTGGAATTGAACACCACCAGGGAGGGAGCATTCACAACTTCCTTGGGCAACCCATTCCAGTGCTTCATCACCCACACAAGAAAGAATTTCTTTCTTATATCCAATCTAAATCTCCCCTGTTTAAGTTTGAACCCGTTACTCCTTTACTCCTTGACCTGTCACTACAGTCCCTAGTGAAGAGTCCCTCCCCAGCATCCCTATAGGCCCCCTTCAGATACTGGAAGGCTGCTAGGAGGTCTCCATGCAATCTTCTCTTCCCCAGGCTGAACAGCCCCAACTTTCTCAGCCTGTCTTCATATGGGAAATGCTTCAGTCCCCTGATCACCTTCATGGCCCTCCTCTGGACTTGTTCCAACAGCTCCATGTCCTTTTTATGTTGAGGACACCAGAACTGCACACAATACTCCAAGTGACGTCTCACAAGAGCAGAGCAGAGGGGCAGGATCACCTCCTTTGACTTCCTGGTCATGCTCCTTTTGATGCAGCCCAGGATACGGTTGGCTTTCTGGGCTGCAAGCACACACTGTCAGCTGATGTTCACTTTCTCTCCCATTTATAGTCTCTCCTAACTTCCACTGTATTCTTGTCAGCTCTTCTCTTTCTCCTCCCCACACACATTTCCACTCCATTTCCCAAAGGTCAGTGCTGACAGCAAATGCTCTGCTCAGCCTTCCATTTACCAGGACAGAACATAGTTAGATAGATCTCTGCCTGCTGTGGTCTACCTTATTCTGAGACTGACTAGGACCCAATCCGGTGCACAGCCACCTTAGGTGGATGTCAGAAGGTCTGCCTCCTTACTGTTTTTTTTAGGGCTGAGGCCAGAGCTAGCTGTCTATCTCATCAATGAGATAAGATTGTACATATATCACATATATCTGCTGTCCAGCACAACAGGGATGGAGAAATCTCATGCCCAGGACACAGTGACACCAGCAGTTTTGCATATAAAGGGGCAGAATGCTACAGATGCCCAATAGCAGGGCAGCTGTTTAACTTTTAGATAGCTACAGAGAAGAGTGTTCAAGTGGGATGACCTGAGAAGCAGTTATTCTTAACACCACGGCTCACCCATACCTTACCAGTGAGGTGACACAGTTTGTAGTCTGTCTAAGACTTGGCTGTCAGGGTTGCAGATGTGTTTCTAACAAAATGGCCAGTGACCTAGAAGGCCCTTGACAAGGTGCCTGTTTGTTAACATGGAGTGAACAGAGTCAGAAAGTAACTTGGACAGACACAAAGCACTTAAACCATCATCCCAAGTCCAGCTTCCTGTTTTCAGGGAGCAAGTTTCAGTTCTCCTCCAACTACATCAGAACAAGCTCTTACTGGGTTATCACACCAGTGACTAACATAACAGTAAAGGATACTTGGTGATATCTGTCTTCAGAGAGAATTAAAAGGTGTGGGGATTTTGTCTTATTTTTCTGGGAACTTGGTGGTTACCAGTTACAAACTCTTCTAATTCTAGAGTTGTGTGGAGTGAAACTTTAGCTTGGTCCCATTTTCAATTTATTTCTACTGTGATAGCCTGAAAGATTAGTTTTGTTTCTGGGCCATATTGATCATACTCTATATGGAGCCAACAAGTGGACATTCCGGTTCTAATCTTGATACCCAGTAGGGACTCTATTCTTCCCTCCAGTTAATGCAAATACTTCATACCTATTCAACTTCTGTCAGCCTGATTTCCACACTCCTGGCCCCTCCCATATGCTTTAGCCTTTCCTGCTCACACTCTTCCTATTCTCCTTTCTGTAATATCCTATTTGTTTCTTAGTGTTCCTTTCTGTGTTGTAAAAAACTGCTGCAGTGCTGTTACCATTTTAGCATAATGGGTATAAGAAATCTGGGGAATACTCACAGGAGAAATTTGTCTCTTTGTTAACTTTTCTGCACTTTTCCTTTTTTAGGAGACTTGAGGTCTGGGGAGAGTGTTTGAGCTACAGACCATAGCAAAGTTTGCAGTATACAGATGTGCAGGGCTGTGGTTCTGGACACAGGCTGCGTGATGCAGGTTTGGCCTCACTCAGTGCTGTTATTTTAAGCCCATTCTCGCAGTTGCTCAGCGTGATGACTCTCAGTTTGGTATGTTATATCTGAAGCACAGCTGGTGTTTTGCTTACTCCCTCAGGAAGTCTTTCCATGCAGGTGTTCCACTTAATATACCAAGCATTATTTTCTTTGAAGAATTAAGGATACACTTTTTGAATATGCTTGTATTAAAAAAGAAGAAGCATCTAATGATAGTCATTATTTCTTTCATCAGAACCATCTAAAGGACCACCCATATGGAGGATCATTGATGTATCTCGCTCACCACCTTCCTGGACTGTACATCTGATGTGGAAGGTAAAGCAACATGACAAACTGCAGGAATGGAGTATTTTTGTAAAAGCATGAGGTTTTAAGTGTCAAAATTTACTTCACCAAGCTTGGGTAGAAAGCTGGGATAGTATGGGTTTTATCAGCATGAGAAGTGCCCTTAGTACTCTTACTATAATATTTAGTAGTGGAACAATTTAAAAGCACAGCTGTAAAGGCTATCAGTTAACTGATAAGTATCTGCGATTCAGAGTAAACAGAATCCACTTTCAGATCCCTGACTTGCTGTCCTTATGCAGTTGGTGGAATTGGAAACTTTCTCTTGAACGAAGTAAGCCTTCATGTTATGCCTTCTGCTGTATCCTAAAACTTTTGTAACACTGTTTGGACAGGGATAGTTCACCTGCAAAATCCATTAAGCCTGGGCAGATTCCAGAGGCCCAGCTTATTAAATACAGCACTGCACATTTGCTGTGTCTAGTTGGCTTATTAATTCAGCTAAGAAAGCAAGTGCAATTATGGTTGGTCCCCATCTAAAGCTTTCTTCTGATCTGTGAACTTAATTACATTTGATCAGCTGTCTATTATTACAGGTGGCTTGTGTGAAGTTCCACGTATAATGATATGGCATTGTTTTCTGATGGAGCTCGTATGCCGCTTGCCACTTCTGACATTATTAAGTTGTCTGAAAATTAAAACTGTTACACAGAAACTATTATTAACACAAAATAAGTATTTTTTTGTATTAGAAGACAACTACTCAGACTGGTTTGCATTAGGATTTAACACAGTTTCTTTAGTGTCATGTGTGGTAAGGTCACATAAAATGCAAGTTTTATTAATGTATGTTCTGCAGTCTTTACAGAATAGCTTTTAGTAAACTGCAGGGTATTATATAGGTAAGTTTACAGGTAGTTTTACAGTCAAGCCAAGAAAAATAGGATTTAAACCTGAAATAATTTCAGAAGTTAATGCTTTCCAGAAACGAGTGCAGGTTATTTGTGCTTTCCTTAAACACACAGCTATTCAATATATGTACCTTGTCTTGCTCTCAGATTTTTAAATTATGCATTAAAGACAATAAAGGTTAAGTCACGTTTGCACAGTGTCATTATAATCAAAGATGTGCTTCTAACAGGCATTGAAGCCATTTGAAGCCAATGGAGTAATCTTGCAGTATGAAGTGACTGTCAGAGCCGAGTCATCTCTCTCCAGTCCACCAAAGAAATACAGTGTTAATACCACTGACCTTACATTAAAGATACCAAATGGAACTTATGAAGTGACAGTGGTTGCCCGTAACAGAGTCGGGGCATCCCCTCCATCGGTTTTACTTATCCCAGCCAGTAATTCAAAAGGTTAGTGCCTAGTAATGTCTCTTTCAAATGCATTTGCATGGCTTCTGATTTAAGAAATCCTTAGTGTTGTAAAATGATAAACTTTAATAAGGACACATAATTGAAGTATTACTGGATGTATCTATTGTCATATGCCTTATAATTATGGTACCATTTATATACCAGGGAATGTGTGGATTTCTATACTTGCAGGTTCATTTGAAGCTGTGTGTGGCTATTTTGCTGTTGGTTTTGATCTCTAGAGCTGCCACACACTATGTTCCCTATAGTTTTTCATAGCATAGCAGGCATTTTTGTTTCCTTTTTTTAAAAAAACAAAGGACTGGGGAAGAAAGCATCCTGTAGCTCCTGTATATATCATCTCACCATTGTTCTGCTTTCTGATCTCCCCTCAGCCCTTTATTTTCTTGTTCCAGTCTCACTCTCCCAAATTTTCAGTATCTTGTCTGGTTGCTTTGTCATCTCCTTCCACTGTTTCTCCACTGCTCATACTTCTTTTTACTCTGTTCCTTTCATCATCCAGTAGTAGTAACTGCAGGCTGGTTTCTCCTTACTTCCCGCCTCCTTTTACATAATGTGAACACTACCAGGATAGGAAGCAAAGAAGCAAGAATATAGGCAGGTGATGCTTTTAGCCTAAACACCAAAGGAGAGCCACAGATTCTAAAACTATTAAATGAACTAATTAAGGGTATGTTCCAAATACAGTATTGCAGATAGAAGTATTTTGTAAGATACATGTATTAGAAGGTAAGTATTAGAATGAGAATTCAGAAGTGTCTCAAGGTTTGATATTTCTCTGAAAGAAACAGTATCTTTACTGTGTAGTAAGGCAATCTGCTGTGTTTGAGAACAGAGAAGCTGAGTAATTTCCAGTTCCTAAACAGCCTAACTCTGCTTGTATTTACTTAGGTTCTGTCAAATTGTCACCATTACGATAATACAAAAGAATCCACATTTGACAAAATAGCTATCATGAATATGTAGTGGAAAAACTGTCAGTACATATAACCTTTCTTATTTCTTTCATCACAGCTCCTGTGAAGAATGTTAGAACACTGCCTAAAGATGGCAAATTGTGGGTAGGGTGGACTCCTCCTAACAGTTATGTTCTTAAATATGTCATTGAATGGTGTCTGGTGTCCAACAGCTCAGACTGCATCATAGAATGGCAAACTGAACCAGGAAATGTTCAAGGAACATACTTAAAAGGTATTTAGCTCATAAGTCTACAAATGCATTGTAAAACACTCTCTAAGCCTAGTAAGTATTCTCGAAGTGAGGAAAATTCTTATACTTGTTAGAATTTTTTTGTGAGACAGGAATCTGGGATTTTGCTGACAGCTTCTGTTGGTGTACGATGAGTATAGAAGTATCTGTGTGTTTTTGTCAAATACAGAATTTTACGTGATCTTGCCTATAGGGAAGCTGGGGAGGGGCTCTTCATTAGGGACTGTAGTGACAGGACAAGGGGTAACGGGTTCAAACTTAAACAAGAGAAGTTTAGATTGGATATAAGGAAGAAATTCTTTCCAGTTAGGGTGGTGAGGCACTGGAATGGGTTGCCCAAGGAAGTTGTGAGTGGTCCATCCCTGGCAGTATTTGAGGCCAGGTTGGATGAAGCCTTGGGTGGCATGGTTTAGTGTGAGGTGTCCCTGCTTATGGCAGGGGGGTTGGAACTAGATGATCTTAAGGTCCTTTCCAACCCTACCTATTCTATGATTCTATGATTCACGTTGAAATCTGTTATGTAACAGGAAGGGTTTTATCTGCATTTTTGTTTTAGTCTTCTCATTCTTGGAAACCAATAAAGATGTGAAAAGGTTGCGTTCCTTCAAAATCAAATTTTTTGATCCCTCTTGCAGTTCAAACAATGAAACTTCGTCAGCTTTACAGTTCTTTTCAGATTGTGATCAGTACCTCAACTCAGTAATTTTGTGGTTCAGTGCTGCAGACAGATAAATGCTTTTTATTTAAAACAAATGAAAAAAACCCAACAGAAAACAAAAGAATGCAAACTTCTATGAAGTCTGTTTATTAAATTTAGCATTTCAGTGTGAACTATTATATAAATCCATCAGTTAATATTTTAGAGTTAATAATACAGGCAAAACTCAGAACTCTGTATCTGAAGTAAACAAGAAAGTTGGTGAGGAATTTGGCTATCTGAAACTACGCTTTTTTTACTATCTTTTTTTAGGTGATATAAAGCCTTTCAAGTGTTACTTGATAACTGTGTACCCTCTATATGCTGATGGTCAGGGAAATGGACAGTCTGTGAAAGCTTACCTTCAGCAGGATCGTAAGTACAAAATAGTCATCTTGGAGAATGTAAACTGACTTTTTTGACTAAAAATAATGAGACCTTTTCTTTAATACAGGCTACATAATGAAAAGTAGTCCTACATATGAGGGTCATCTGTTATTATTGATCTTGTCCCTTTCATTCACATCCATCCTGCTTATTTACACTATTTAGGAGTTAAACAGATGTCTCTGGCTGACTCTTTCCCTTTTTCCAACCTTTATCAGATAATTTGGCATGCGTATATTATTGATATAGTAATATTTATATGCTATTGTATTTTTGAATTCAGTTATCAAGCCAACACTGATTACCTTCAATTGAAGATTTCATGTGATGTGCTGATTATTGGGTTTCACATCTTTTTCCTCCTGGAGGTTTCTCTTCCAAAACATCTTTGGAACAAAACATCTCTCTGTGTTGTCTGAAAGTAATGCTTTGCAGATGTGTTAGTCCAGCCATTCCATTGAAGTTTTTACACAGTACCAGTTCAGTATGGTAATTAATACACTTTCTGTGGATGCAAGGGTGCAGAACTAATCTTCATCTCCCATTACAGGTCCTTCAAAAGGACCAACCGTTCAGACAAAAAAAGTAGGAAAAGCTGAAGCTGTTTTGACATGGAACCATCTCACAGTGGATGAACAAAATGGATTTATCAGGAGTTATATCATATTTTACAAAACTATAGATGGAAATGAAACAGGTAACAAAAAGCAGAGAAGTACTTTGTGGCATTGAAATATTTCATCTGTCTCCTTCCTAATTCATGTTCCTGAAAAAAGAGATACAGAATCAAGTGTGACTGCGAGTCAGTTCTGATAACATAAGCTGATGTCTGAGGCATCTGTACCAAACAGAAAAGTCACTATTAAAGGATTCAGAACATTCAGTCTGTGTATAAAAGGGTAATGAGTTTAGTTGCTGAAAGCTGATAGGTGAGTACTTTGCTCCCTTATTTCTATCTAAATACAGGATGAGATGTTGGTGTAGCAAGGTAAAGCTGGACCATTGGAGATGTAAAGAAGTTGACTACATTCAAATAGGATAAAGCCTTACAGAAAAGAGGAGGTATTTTTAATCCTTCTCAAGCCCTAGATCAGTACAGTATTACTGATGTAGAACATCTTGTTTGAAGTGCATTTTTGTTCTCAGTAGTGTGTATGACCAGTAGGCATAAGACAGGGGTTTAGCACTATCAAAATCTTTTAATTTTTAGATTTGCTTAAATTGCAAGGGCCAGTTACTGATGCCTACTCTATTGCTTGTTAACAGTGTTTTTCTAATTAGCAGCTGGCTATTTCTAGTTAGCTGTGTGTTCTGCTTATTAGAAACCTTTAAGCCTCAACATCACTACTGATTTTGTTTTGTACCTACACTGGGGTGTGGGAAGGGGGAACAAAAAAAAAAAAAAAAAAAAAAAAAAAAACAAAAAAAAAAAAAAAAAAAAAAAAAATAAAAAAATTTTTTTAATTTCATTTTTTTT
>NDXB01019931.1:56522-71161 GCA_002631895.1 Agapornis roseicollis | reverse complement strand
TGTACCCACACTGGGGGGTGGGAAGGGGAAAAAAAAAAAAAAAAAAAGCCAAAACAATACCCTCAAGAAATTAACACATAAAATGACATCAAGAAAGAGACTAAATTCAGACACATGAACAGAAACAAATGTATCTTAGGATTTCTTATACGAGCCTGTAGTCTTTCTGTGTTTGTTGTATTTTCCATACAGCCATTCATTCTACTAAAACTAGGACTATATTACTGTGTTTGTGGAGATCTAATCGTACAATTTTTTTTCCTTTGTTTAGCCGTGACAGTGGATCCTTCCAAGACAGAGTATACCCTTTCTTCTCTAGCCAGTGACACACTGTATACTGTGCGGATGATGGCGTACACAGATGAAGGAGGCAGGAGTGGTCCTGATTTTACATTTACTACACAAAAATTTGGTAAGGAAAAGCAGCACAATTGTACGTAGGAAGTAATGTTGCAACACTATAGCAAGATTCTGTGCAAGACACAATAGGAGGGGACTTTACTAAAGAAAATGTTTCAGTCAAGGTCATACTCACTCGGTGTATGATATCCAGGCAGTCTAGATAGGCTACCTAGATAGTACTTGGTCACAAAGAGATTAGTCACTGTTATTCTGACTGTACAGAGGACAATATCCTGGATTGCTCCTTTATGTTGGTAAACACTGTTTTGGGAGTGTTTTATGTATACTTTGGGTTATACTATTATTTTGTCCCAACTCTGTGTGGGCCGTTAGGATTTAGTCAGTGCCCTTGTCTTCCCTTCTGGTGTGTGATGGCTCCTGCCTTGGTCTTAAGAGTCCATAATTTTCGCTATAATCTCAAGATGTCCTGAGAAGCTGCAGAGACTTGCTGGGATCTTGATTTGCTAATCTAGGTGCCAGTGAGTACGTGCCATTCTTGCAACCCTTAATCAGGTTTCACATTCTCATTCATATCACTATTAAAGTTTGTTACAGTTCTCTACAGAGACTCATTTTGAAGAGTGACATTTATTGTATGTGCAGCTCTAGAGAGTGCTTCGTATTTGTGATAGTAAGAGCAGCAATGTTAATTCAACTTAGTTGTGGAAAGCACTTCTTTAGATTTGGCAGGTTTTAATATTCTTTTTCTGTATAGTGTTGTTTTCCCCTAAGCATTCTGTAACTTACTTAATGTCTGTAATACTGGAAGAAATACATAACAATAGTGCAGCTTATATGTTTGCAGTCAGAGGATATTTTCATGTACAGAATAAACTGGTGGATGACTAGTGATTTTATGTACATTACTTACTTGCCCATGGTGATGTTATGAGAGCCATAAGGCCACTGAAACACCTGGACCACAAATGAATTCACATAGATGTTCCTGTCATATCTGCCCAAACTGTAAATTTACTTGGTTTATCAGTATTATAACTTCTAGAGCAACCTGGGGTTTTTTGTTGATGCAAGGCATTAGATTGTGGGGACAGAGCTTTTCGTGTTTTCACTTACAGGCTCTTTTCAAATGGTGGAAAGGTTCTTCTGAAGGTGAATCTTAAGACTGAGTTCTGCTGGTGTATTCAATTTCAGATTCTCCTTGTCCCTTCAGAAATGTATGCTGCTGCTGAGTTCCGTAAATGTCAAAATGAGCTATAACTGCTTCTCTTCATTTCCTTCAGGGAAGGGAGAGATTGAAGCCATAGTTGTACCTGTGTGTCTAGCTTTCCTGTTGATTGTGCTCCTTGGAGTTCTGTTTTGCTTCAACAAACGGGACTTGTAAGTAAAATGAAATCTTTCTCATACATTTCTGATATTTCTGGGAATAACAGATGACAATATTCAACACAAGTAAATATTCTGCAGCTAGATCAGAAAAAGAAGGTAGAATACACATATATTCGCTAGTGATAAACATTTTTTCCCTTGGGAAATTTGCCTTTTCTGATCTTGATTTCTTACTGCTAAGGATTAGCACACAACCTAAAATTTCCATGACTCAGTCCTGCATGGAAATTGCTGCTTTTCTTGCTAGAGTTGGTGAGGATTATATTTAAGTTGTGATCATGACGTCTTCTGTGTTGTTTTCGTAGTCATTGTGTCAGAGTGGAACAATGGTGCTTGGTTTGTGAAGCACAGATGATCTGTTTGCTGGCTGTATTTGAGCTATTTAATTACAGTGTTAGCAAACCTTAAGCTTGACAGCCACAAAAATCAGGCAGGCATCTTACTTAACTACATTGCATAACCTCAGTCAAACTCTTGACTGTTTACTGCCTGCTGGGAAACATCCTTTTTCCTCCTGCTCCCTCTGCCTACCACGGAGCTCTTGTGTGTGGCTTTAACTGAGTGCTTATTGCTGAAGTCTTTTCTCTGGCAAGGAGTAGCACATATCCCATGTCCCCAGTCAACTATCTTTTCTTTCTAATCAAAGACAGCGTTTTGTGTCCTTTTTTTCCTGACCTTCCTGCTGTTCATAAAATCTGTTCTTGGAGGATGTCAATTGCAAGGCCCATCTTGCAGTTTTCTTCAGAGTTCTCCTACAGAGTGTCTGTTGTTGCACCTCATCTAAAGAGTGGGATAGATGCATTGGTTTCAAAATTAGTTTGGTTGGAAGTGAATTACCTACAGAAACGTCTATTTTTACTGTATCTATTTTTTTACTACATTTTTAAACTTGAGAGTTGAGTTACAACCAAGCAAGTTTTTCTTCAGATATTCTGACTTTATTTTTAGCTGTGAAGATGGCTTAGATTGAAGCTGTGATATCAGTATCTTAAAGAAGCAATACTGTATTTTTATACTGACGTGCATCATAGACTTTAACCAAATAAGTGCTCTGTAGATTCTAGAGTGCTATCAATTTTAAAATCCCTCACTAACTCATTACTGTTTGTTGGTTTGCCTTGTGTTGGATGGCTTGTGTGGAGCAGTTACAAGTGAAGCTCTGTGTTCTGCTAAGTAGTACAGCTTCCTATGGAGATGTAGTGTAGTCCAGGAAGCATTCCTGGACTATTTGGAAATAAGTACTCTTACAAAATTCCTATGTAAAGGAGTAGCGTCCTGGATTATGCAGTACTTGCTACTAGCACAGGAATTTGAGAACTGCATCTTGTAATTCTATTCTGGTTTTAATCTTTTACAGAATTAAAAAGCATATCTGGCCTATTGTCCCTGATCCATCCAAGAGTAACATTGCTCAGTGGTCTCCTCAAGTTCCAGCTAAGGTAATAGTCATCTTTCTGCATCCCCTACCTTCCTAGTCCACAAGGTTTCAAATAAAGTAACCAGTGGAAGTCTCCTGTCTTCTGGCACTCATGGATTTCAAGGAAAAAAACCCTGAATATTAAGTTTTATGACATTGTGGTACAGTATGGTTATATGACTTTTAATCGAGTCAGCATTAGAAATGTATGGCCCTTTGCACAAGTTCACAGTGTATAGCAGGCTTTAACATTGTGAATTGTATTCAGCTTAGTAGTTGGAAGGGTCAAGTCCTGATTACTGTACTCATTCACAGAAAATCAGGATTAAGTAAATGGAAGTCATGATTCTCATTCTTAAAACCCTCAAGTGTGACTTGTTTGTACAGTTAAATCATAAATGAGAGAGAAAGCTTTAAGTTACTCGTGCATGATGAGGTGGCAGCAAAATGTATGCCCCGTGGGAGGTGAATGACACAGCAAATTCTCTACAATAAACTCTAACTTCTGTGGAGAGTAACCATCACATTGAATGCATTATTAGAAACAAGGTAAGTATGGGTCTCAATATAGAGTATTCCTGTGCTGCAGAGCAAATGGTTCTGTGTTTATGGCTCTTAAGAATAACTAAAATTAGATCAAAGCTTGCACACCAACTGTGCTTTCAGAATAGTTGTGTAAGTAAGGGTTTGTATTGGAAACAAAGCTACATCCTTCATAACAGATAATTTGAAGATACTTTCAAACTTAGTAAGGAAAAAACTTAAATGAAGAAACTTGGAAAAATTATGGAATAAAAATTCAGGTATTTAATGGGATTTTTTTTTTATTTTGAACACAACCTTCTTCTTAGGCAAAATCCATCTCTCTCTTTCAGCATAACTTTAGTTCCAAAGATCAGATGTATCCAGAAGGTAGCTTCACAGATGTAAGCGTCGTAGAAATAGAAGCTGATGACAAGAAGTCTTTTTCAGAACAAGATCTAAAACCCTTTGACTTACTTAAAAAGGAAAAAAGTACTTCAGAAGGGCACAGCAGTGGTATTGGAGGGTCCTCATGCATGTCTTCTCCTAGGCAAAGTGTCTCTGACAGCGATGAGGGTGAAACTACACAAAACACTTCAAGCACTGTACAGTATTCAACTGTAGTACTTAATGGCTACAGAGACCAAACACCTGTGCAAGTCTTTTCAAGGTCTGAGTCAACTCAGCCACTGCTAGATTCAGAAGAGAGATCGGAGGATCACACTGGAGGAGGTGACAGTGCAACACAGAGGCAGCAGTATTTCAAACAAAATGGTGTTCAGGATGAATCCAACACAGACGGGCCATGCTTTGAAAGAATGAAGCAAATCACTTCTGCTAATGAGGGGGATATTATTGGATTTGCACAACTGCAGATCTCAGGTCAGAGTTCACAGCTACTGGGCCTTGGGCTGGAAGAAAATACCCAGGAGGCTGCTGTATCAGATGCTTTACAGGCAAGTATTGAAGGACAAAATTTTGTACCTGAAATAGTGGAAGGAAATCCACCATCAGTTGATGAAATGCCAAAAAGTTACCTCCCACAGACTGTGAGACAAGGGGGCTATATGCCACAGTGAGAGAAGAGACTGGCTCCATTTTAGGCCTTCATTAGTGCCTGTTCACACTTTCTCCTGTGTTTCTGATAAATTAAGCTAGGTATTTTTATCTGAATGAAGATAGAAATACTGAAATTAAGTGAAGAGTAATATGACAGAGTACAATAAGGACTGTTTTGTGGAAGATTTGCAGTCCAGACCTGCTGGAGACCTAACTTTTATGCACTACATAAAATCTTCTGTCTGGATAGCTGAATAAGCCTTTGTGCTACCTTGGGGATTTTGCATCTTATCAGATTTACACGTGATTGAAAATGGCAAGTTTCAGTTAATCGTATCAGCCAATAGACCTTCTAGAAGAAATACTTCAATTTGTGACCATGTACAAGCATAAAAAGCCAGCTTTAGTTGCTTGGAGCATCTTTGTGCAAAAGTAAGACTGAAGCTTAGTATTCTAATGTCAAAGAATACTTGTACCCTTTCAGTACCTTGATTGACTTTCTGAATTTTTACTTGACCCAGTGTCTGTTGCCCATTTACCAGACATGCAAATCATGTCCATCCCCACTTAAAAGTTAGAACTTGCTATGGTGTGTAAATAGGAAAACACCATGACTGCTTGACTCTGAATGCTACTATAGCAGTTGATACTCTGCCTACATTTAGATATGCATGCAGATGTACTGTATACTAATTTGGCCTAAAAATGTGCCTTGCAACTTGACGCACAGTAATTCAGTCTTGTATTTGGAAGTTTAAAAATCCAGGTGAAAACACTAATTAACAGTTACTTGGAGGCTTTCTACCCAAATCACTGTCAGATAATACCATACCCCTCTTGTCATATAAATTGCCTCTGTTTATTAAGTGCATGTTTGTTGATTACAGCTTGTGAAGCAAGTAACAAGCTGTAAGTTTTCGCCATTTTTCTAATTGCTCTCTAGTAGCAATCATGAGCCACAACATTTACGTGGTTGTTAAAATTCTTTACTCTTATTCTCACTTTTACCCTTTACCTCAATTATACTCATTCATACAGTTTGCATTTTTTTGAAAAAGATGCATTTCTTGGAGACTGTCTCTACTAGGGGGTTAAGGAAAAATGAAATTACATTAAAATAAATCCCTTCTCCAATGATAACTAGGAATTTTCTGGCACTTTTGCATTTTTTTTTAACCTTAACTTAGTCTAGTCAGCTTTCTAATCTGACACTAATAAAACCTTAATTCAAAACACTAAATGCTGTGTTGTGAGAATAAAACAAAGATTTTGATTCTCCTTCACAAAAGAACTATGTATTTAAGACCACCTTTTGTTCTGTGACCTCTTGTGCTGCTGTTCTGCAAGCTAAAGGCCCTGGAAAGGCAGGTGTCAGTATCATTTTAACTTGCCTTGTCCTCATCTGCCAGCTTGTGTGGAAGGACAGATCTACATATAAATGTTCACATATGACTTCTGCTTTTGTAATAAAAATTCTATGCTAAATTCTTGAGATTACCTCTTGAGGTCTGGACTATTTAAAATGGACAAAGAATGCAGAATTTTTAATAACATTTCAATTATTCCACATTTCCTGTCTCCCAGTAGTATTTTTTTACCTGGGCACTTTTTTAAACTAAAAAGCTATGTTGCAGCTTACTGTAACTACACCTTTCTTCAAACCAGTCCTCTTCCTTTTCTCTCTACTCCACCGCAGCACCTTCAAACTCTCTTCCAGAGAGCAAGGGAATAATAAGAACAGTGCTGTCACAAGACAGCAGAGACCGTCTGTGGGTTTTTTTCAGAGACTGAAGGAGCATTCTTTTGTCAGAACACATTCCTCTTTGAAAATAGTAGCAGTTACTTTACTGGGGGATGGGTTGTCTTCTCTATGCAAAGTTCATAGTGACTATAAAAACCACAAGTAAAAAGGGAAGTCTCTGTTGAGCAGTGTGCATGCCTATTAGAACTGCCCTGCATCTAATCCACCTCCTCATCACTGATATGTGGGTCACAACCTGCCTGCTTAGTCTGAACATTGCTTCAACGGTATAGATGTCTTCAAAAACATACTGATGGCTTTTTTTTTTTTTTTTTTTTTTTTTTTAATTGTGATCCAGTGATACTAACATTTGATACCATATGTTATATTTGAGGGGTAACTTCAGTTATTCCTGAAATTGCTGGTTTGCTTTCTGTTGTATAAAGGGAAGGCATTTTGTACTCAGTTGCTGTTACATGGCCCATTTCCAACAACTAGTGTCAAGAGATTCTCGTTTTTAAGGGTCTGTGCTAAAAAGAGTTCTGGCCTGTCACTTCTGGCATCCTTCTTTGTTATTTATGGGCCAGTGGTGATAAACTCACAGAATTATATAGGAGTGTATCCTAGAAAGAATTGTTTCTGTCTGTCAGAGTTGTATCTTTAAGGCTTGTGCATTTATCTAGGGATAAAATGCTAAAGACTAAAGCAGGAGATGCTGGTGGGTGAATAGCTTGTTGAAGCCACAGTACAGGTTTACACAAATAACAGGTTTACAGCTTGTTTGTAAACATAATGTGCCAAATATTGTATCATGCAGTATTCAGGGTTTAATTTGATTTTGTACTTTGGATTGTAACAATCTAATTGTATCAAACAGTTACATACAGATTTTTAGAGAGTCTGTAATGTAATGATAGCAATCCACTTAAATTCTCTAACTTGGCTCTAACATAGTGACTAAAGAAAAAGATTTCTCCCCTCCCAGTAACTAGGATGCACTTTACAAAATAAAGGCATTATTAAAATGAAATCACACTTCAGTATTGCCATTTCCATGTCCATCTTGATTTCCTGGACTGGAATTTTTCAGGTGGGGGTGAGAGAAGACTTTTTTACTTTGGTGGCAGGGAAAGCAGACTAGTAGAAATAGAGAGTATTTTTCCTGTGTTAGCATGCCTGAAACATCTTTTTAAGTGGACACTGGCTAACTGCTCCTCAGTTTATAAGACAAATGAATTTATTTATCTCAATAGTTCTGTTGTGGTGTTTCTGTTAGAACAGGAGGTTGTTTCTGGGGTGTGTTGGCTCACTGTCAGGGCGGGTAACCTGGAAATATCCCCTTCCAATGTAGTAAAAGTCTTGGGACTATTTCATGTGCCTGACCATAGCAAACTAAACTGCTTGCTAAGCCTTAACCTGGCAGCACAAAGCACAGCAGAGCAAAAATTCTTCAGAACTTTGTTAAAGAAAAAAACAAAAAAAATCAAGTTTGTTTATTTCTTTAAAGCTTTATTCGGGATTGTTTGTGACAAGCATGTGCTGATCTGTGCTACAGCAGCCTAGCAAAACACTTATCACCAGGACTGGGAAAAAAATTTGGCCCTAGGAGGAGGAGGCAGTTTGTGTGTGAGGGCTGAGGCTTTTTCCTGGGCACTGGAGAAGCCTGTGGTGAGGTTTACAGCTTCAGCTTTGATTATAAATGATGAGCAGCCCTGGGTGGTTAAAATGTAACTGAGTGTGCCCAATATGTGGGAATATCCATACTGATTTAACTTAAGTAATTGAACTTGTTTAGTTAGTGTCAGGTCTTGAACATCCAAGACCCATATAAATATATGCTGCTATGGTATAGATTTCACAGTGGGATCTGAAACTCCAAAGACTGACAAAAGTATTAATAGTCGGCCCTGTATGAGGACATACACATTTTAAATTCTGATTTATGTGCATTAAGTGGGACTAAATATACTAGCTTATTTTCCCAGAGACGTTTGTTTGTTATTTGGATACATTCCTTCAACTATGTTAAGTTCTCTTGACTGATGGATTGTAAATCTTCATTAATCCCTTGTAACCTCTGTTTGCTAGGATGGGTACATGTAGCCATTTTAAATTCTAAGAGTTGCTTTTAATGTTATTTGGAAGCAGTTTGTAACAAAAATGTGGAGCCTTTTTTTGTGCAGCCATTTGGGAATTACAGCCAATCACACACTCTTCAGCTTGGCTATTGACCCAGAAAACTGCAGTTAAGTGGAAGTGTAAGTGCAAGTCTGAAGAAGGGTAAAATTTAGTACCTTGCATTGAACTCACAAATTTCCATTTCTTTTCCTTAGAATTGAAAGTATCTGCTAAGAAAGAAAAAAAAGAAAAAATATCTAAAATGCATTTGTGTGTTTGCTTTCACTTGTTGTTTCCTTTGTAATACTTGTGCAATCTGAGCCATTCCTAAAAATGAAAGCAGTGCTGACTTAATGCAGAAGGGTGCATTTGTATAATATAAAATTGACTGAGGGCCAGAAGTCAACAATTGCCCACTTCCCCCCACTCTTAGTTTTAGCAGAGAGAGGGTGGGCAGTGAGTGCCTCCCAGAATGCAGCCTTAGTCAGTACTTGCATCTGTTTGCAAAGCCAACTTTGAAGGGGATATTCGCAGCAGAGTCAGCAATACTCTGCAGAAGCACACTTCTGTAACAATAGATGAAAAACACCTATGGCACAACTGTCAACAGATGGCTGGAAAGCTCCGCGTCCTCCTCCTCAGACGGAAGCGTCTTCTGCACCCCTCACCAGCTGCTCTTCTCCGGCGGCTGCAGGCGAGGTAGACGAGCATTCTCTGCAGTGTTGAAGCTGGTAACATCTATTGCTTTTCTTCACATCAAAGCACATTCACTATGGATCCAGACAACTTGCCATGTTTTTTTAACACGCCAGTCTTGTTTACTGTGTCACATTCAGATGGGCACTTTGATACAGCGAGAGATTGTCTAGGACCCAGCTGCTTTTATTTGGGCTTAAGGAGACTGTCAAGGCTACTGGTAGTGAATATTGCTGTGCCGATATGTGCATCTAGGTGAGTGGAGGCATGGGACAGAGACAGACAGACTGACAAGGAAAGTGCCTTGATGCTGGATTGGATGGCTAGTGAATGTAAACATTAAGTCAGATGTTACTTTGTACTTAAAGTAAGTATGGCTGATTAAGCTACTGGTAATTTGAATGCCAGCTTTAAAGGGCTTGCATACTCCGGCCAGAGGTTAAACTTGTAAACTGCTGCGTAAGCTGTCTCTGCATGGAAATGTGTTTTTAATACCAGTACACTATGTTAATTCTTTTGCAAGCTGCATGTTTATTGTCATATAAAGTCTGCTTTCTACAATTTATGTTATGATCAGTTTTGAATGTTGTTCTCTGTTACCCAGCTGTGCCTGAATGTTGCATTTGTTTAGTACATGATGTACAAAAAAAACCCCAAAATTTCCTACATCCCTTGTGTGCTGCAGTCAGCGTTGTGTAAGGCTGACAAAAGTAGTAACCATAGAAGGGAGAGTCTGGGCACTACCTAAATGTGTCCAAAAATCCCATTCTGAGGAACTCTGTAAACAGTGAGGAGCAGGGTGTAATGCTGCCTGCTCCCCCAGACTCATTTCAAGAAAGAAGTGACCTTGCTTTCTCTGCCATTGCCCTCAGCCTCACCTCGGTTTGGTTCTTTTGTGTCTGTCTAATGGGTACCGAAAGGGCACAGTTAGAGCTTCAAAGCATGGTCACGCCTGCGGAAGGTTTCAGGGGTGGCATCTGAGGGAAGACAGGTTCCACTTCCTGGCTGAAGTCCTGATCTGACCCAAAAAGTGGAGGGGGGAAAGGTGCGTTAGATTAAGTGTCAGCTCCAGCACCAAAACCGTTCCTGTCCCTGCCACAGAAGAGCCATCCGTGGCACGCAGTTACCCCTCTGGTGTTAAGTGCAGATGTAACACTGGGCACCTTTTCCAGAATGCTAGTGTACTGTGCAGTAGTTTGCTTATCAGTTTTACATACACCTGCAGGAACATGGGGGTTTTGTACGTGCTCCCCACCTGAGCTCAGCACAGCTGTGCTTCACAACTGAAAGGCAGAGCAGCACCTGCAGAAGATGCATCGTTATCACTGCTGCCTAACTGCTGGCAGACCGAGATTGCTTCCTGTAGCTGTTACAATAAGCAAAGGAAATAAGGCTGGACAGTAACTTCCAGGAACGCCCTGCCTTCCACAGGAAACACATAACCGTGCAGTGTACTCATCAGCACTCCAGAAGCCGCCAGGTCCCTGGGCACAGCCCTCCATCCCAGTGGCTGTGGGCCAGCAGAGCCGCTGCAGCGGAGCTGGGGAAGTGCCCAGGCATGTGCTAGCCCTGAGGCAGCTGTTTTGTCCAGCCAGGGCAGGCACCGGGCAGCAGCCCAGTGCGATGGCTGTGCTGTGACACGGAGCTGGGTCAGGGACCAGCGGCTGGTGGCAGCTCTGCAGGACCCATCCACCTATGAGCACTCAGCCGGTCTCTGCAGCTGCGGGTACAGCCTCCTCTCCTCGGGAAACACTTTAGGGTTCTGCCTGGGACACTCGTTACCTCCAGGGTGCCCCTGAGCAGCAGACGGGTGCGGCAAACCTAACGGACTGTTGAGGGAGCACCCTGGTGCTGGGGCTGTGGGCAAGAGCATGGGCACCATGAGGGACGCGTCGCGCTGCAGCTCCGCCACCCAAAGGCACAGCATGTCCCCATGCCTGTACCTCCAGGTGTGCTAGGGGGAGGGCCTGGGCCGCCCAGCCTGGGCCCAGCGGCGGGGCGCGGCGCACTCAGCCCCCCACAGCCGTAGCAGGAGATGGCAGCAGTATGAAGGCTTCATCAGGCAGAGAGGCTGACTGCCCCAACCCCAGCTCCCACCTGCGACCAAGTTACTCGTGTATTGTTTTAGTGTTTATTTCATGGTGGTTTATTAGGTCTCTTTGGCTTCTCCCCCTCCACCCTTTGCCATTAAAAGCTCTGACCTTTGGTCTATGCTTCCACCACCCGTGGTCCTGATGGGACCTGTGGGCAGGCTCAGCACCTGTGCTGACTGACAGGTCAGCCTCCCAGTGCCCTCTGGCCCACATTTATGCTGGTCAGGGCCACACAATAGCCTATCCACATGAAACAGGCCAGATGACCGGCTCCTATTCCCCACAGGCTGACTAACAGGCTGGGATTTGCTAATCAGAAGCCTGTTCTCATGCATTGCTACAGCCTGAATCACGGCACTGCACCATCCAGACAAGTAACCACTGCTGACCCTCAGCTGTTACCAATATACATTCCCATGCACCTTGGAAACAAACATGGCACTCTTAAAGACCATTTCTGAAGCAGATATTTGGCAGCAAACCTCCTCCTGCTTGAACAGATGCAGCTTTTCCCCCTGCTTAGAGGAGATTCAGCACTGGAGTAAGAATCATAGAATAGTTAGGATTGGAAAGGACCTTAAGATCATCTAGTTCCAACCCCCCTGCTATAAGCAGGGACACCTCACACTAAACCGTGCCACCCAAGGTTTTGCCCAACCTGGCCTTGAACTCTGCCAGGGATGGAGCACTCACAACCTCCCTGGCAACCCATTCCAGCATCTCACCACCCTAACAGGAAAGAATTTCTTCCTTACATCCAATCTAAACCTCTCCTGTTTAAGTTTGAATCCATTACCCCTTGTCCTGTCACTACAGTCCCTAATGAAGAGTCCCTCCCCAGCATCCCTATAGGCCCCCTTCAGATACTGGAAGGCTGCTATGAGGTCTCCACGCAGGCTTCTCTTCCCCAGGCTAAACAGCCCCAACTCTCTCAGCCTGTCTTCATACGGGAAATGCTCCAGTCCCCTGATCATCCTCGTGGCCTCCTCTGGACTTGTTCCAGCAGCTCCATGCCCTTTTTATGTTGAGGACACCAGAACTGCACACAATACTCACGAGAGCAGTGTAGAGGGACAGGATCACCTCTTTCGACCTGCTGGTCACGCTCTTTTTGATGCAGCCCAGGATACGATTGGCTTTCTGGGCTGTGAGCGCACACTGAAGCCAGGTCTTGTTCATTTTCTCATCAGCCAACACCCCCAAGTCCTTCTCTGCAGGGCTGCTCTGAATCTCCTCTTTGCCCAACCTGTACATGCATGGCAACACCTCCTTGGTCAAGGATGAGATGAGGGTGCTATTCTGGTGGTAACACAAGTTTTCCTTGATGGGGTTAACATTTAAAGCCGTTTATTATGAATTAAGTGGAGCTTACCCTGTGTTCAGCCAGAGACAAAGAGGATCTGTCCTTCCCTCCCCATCTTCCTCCAGACAGTTGTCTATAGGAGTGCTTGCTGATAGCCCCAGGACAGCAGCAGGTAGAGCACACCTCCTTCAGGAAGTCCCAGTTGTGGTCCATTTGCTGCATGCATTTTTACTCACCTGTTTGCTGAATATCTTCCATCTCTAAGTGAAACTAGTAACACTCCTGTGTGTCTGTGTCAGAAAGCCTTTTCATTCTACTTATTCAATATAAATCAATGACATCTAGATAGGTGGATACACATGTGTAAATGAAAGCAAAGTGAATCATTACCTAAGTATGAAAACTAGAGGAACTCACATCAGCCTTTAAAATTAGCCTGAATGCAATGCAGGCAGAAGGTCAGGCTCCCTGAAAGTGAAACATGTGGAGTAATATAAATAAAAACATCAACATAGAAACACCAAAACTAAACAAACACTGACAGAGCACAACCTCCTTTAAAGGCATAGAAACTGGGACTATCCACAAAAGCTGGAGTGAATAGAAGTACCTCAGACAATGTGAGTTTCTGTCCATAGGGAAACTTGGGTTAGCCAGCCCTATCACTGAATTAAAAAATCAGTCCTTACAAGAGTAAATCTGAGCAGTGGGAGCAGAACAAACACAGGCTGGAGACAATGCATTCAAGAGCTTATTTGAAGACATGGCAACAAAAACCACTCACAAAGCAAGCACGGTCACATAGGGAGTTTCCCTGAATGCCTATGATCCTACCCCTATTTAGATGCAGCATTGCCAGCTTGCTTTCACTGGGAAGTGAGCTACCTCATTCCTACCTTAAACTGAGAGCAGGAACATGGGCCACATCTGCAGACTAGCAGAAGTGCTAGTAAACCCAGGGCTTAGGTAATTTCACAGCAACTTGTTTGGTAGTTTTGCATTGAGGCACTCACCCAATGGCACAAGGAAATTATATGTCGCTCAGGACACGGGGCTGAGGGAGTGGGAATGCACAGGGAGGGTGAAAAGAGAGGGGGGCATAGATAGGGTCATGTCTACTGAAGACCAAGCATCTCCTCTCCCTTGCACACCCAGTATATCAGGAGATAGAGTGCAAAGGTTATATCCAAGGTCATCCTTTACTTCATAAGGGCAGTACTTAGAGACAGATACCCAGGCCTGTGTGCTGAAAGAAAGGTGAAAATTAACAAAGACTAAATTCCTGTGTGTCCATTTTCACCCAAAGCGATTCAATGCCTCCCTGCTTCCTTCCTCTTACACCTCACAGCATGAAACATTGTTAGGCTCATAAACTGCAGATATCCTTCATCAGAAGTGTAAAAGCAATTAAACTCTTCTGAAAATAAAGACAAAAGCATAAGAGAGATGCAAAACTTGAGGCCTCTTCACAAGCCAGCTATGAAACTGCAAAACTTTGGGAGTCCAAAGTAAATTAAGGAAGCATGTTTGAAGGAGCTGGAAGCTTATGGGAGAGAGAAGCAGCAAAGGCAGCAAGCCATGAAGGCAGCTGGATATAAGTGTTTCTGCTAATTATGAAAAAGCTTTACATTAAAAGCAAGGATGTTTTCCCCTGCTCTTTGATTCTTCCTGTGGCCAGAAGCTTTTCAAACACATTTTGTAAATTAAAGCATCAGTAGCTTATAAAATATTTACTCCAGGAAAAAATCCTGCCCCTAAGAGAAGAAAAAACAAACAGGAAAAGAAAACAAAACCTAAACCCCCTCCCAGCTCAGCATGCTGTGCTCATTTGGCAGAATTAAGGGTAAGAAGAGATTTCTTGCATTCTGTTACATTAGGACACAATTTGTCACAGTACCATTTTGGAAAGACTTCCAAGCTCTTTTTTTTTTTTTTTTTTTT